>JAFEMH010006430.1:0-124132 GCA_022495995.1 Adenophora triphylla var. japonica
TGAAGTCATTGGAATTACACTTCGGTGGAGACCATCCTTCTTTGTGAGGAGGCTTCGGGTAGTGATGGAAGACTGGTCTTTCGTGCTTGAATTGCTACATTTGTTAGTAGAGGGACAAATGCACATATGACATTTATGATGATGGATGCATGTATGGAACTAAAATGATTCGCGATCGCTTAGGTTTTTTTTTATTGATTCATGGTTTGCATGCTACATGAGCCACAGGGAGATTTTGTGGGGATGCATGTGGTGAGAGGGTTTGTATGTGTTGTGGACTATTTGGGACAAGCTTGAATTGCATGTCATTGATGAGGTCAATTTTGATCTTGGGATGAAGTTGGATTTGAACCCGGGTCTCGATTGAAATTTCTTTTCGGATCTCGGACATTTGAAGGCGATCTTGACGAGGCTCTAGAATCAAAGTATGTTGATATGAATGAACCCTCTTTTGCTTGGGTTAGTTGTGACTTGACATGAAGTTTGGAGAATGACTTGGCGAAATGCCGATATGAGGAGATTCCCGGTTCTCAACCTTTGATGATGCGAGGAGTTGCCATATACCAAGTTCTAAAGTGAAACTCCAAGATAGTTGTTGAGAGTGACTAGGCCTTTCTTCGAAGATAGGTATGACTTGATAAAGCCCCATTCCGTGGAAGAGACATGGCGAAAGCCACAGAAGCTTTACGATTTGATGAAGCCCGGAGTTCGACAAAACGTCACTACGAGGTCGATCGAAGGTTTGACTGTAAAACTGACATACTGATGAAGTATCAAGCCGATCGATCAACGTGAGAGACCTCGAGGTGAAGTTGATGTGACCCCAGACTCGTTGCAGCATTACGTCATGGAGTGAGAAACCCATCTTTGATAACAACTATGCAACTAGAATCCTCCCTTCGAAGGGCGTCTTCCATATGGGAACTGTTAGCCATAGTGGCACTTGGCTTGTTCATGGCTTCAATCATATTCACCCTATGGTTTTTCTTAGGGAATGGATTGTTGGCCCGTGTTGGGCCCTTGGGGTATCCTTTTCGATCAGTTCTCACACCGCCCTTCTTCGTGCCCATGATACTAGTGGGAAGCACAGAGTTTAGTTGTGTCTATCGGGATCCGTGGGGCGATGGTTGTCGAAAGGTTGCAGTCGGACCTTCCTTCACAAGTCCTTGAAAGACTTTGCTCAGAGGCATTCCGAAATCTTCGAGCTTAAGGCTCCGCGGCTTGGGCACATCACCTTTCCTTGGCATGAGAGGAGTGGCATTGTGCGATCCTGGCCCGCATAATTAATTGCTTCCTTGCCTTTTGGGGTAGGACGGGAGCCGAGTTAGGCGAAGCTTGGTACCGATAAGTAGGAGCTTGATGGCTTCTTTGTTGGTCAAACTTTAGCCCAGGCGGCCATCGCATGCGGATCTGGATAGGGAAGTTCTTGAGGGCTTTCTCAAATGAGGCTTCCAGGCATGATTGAAAGATGTCCAATTGTTCCTCATTAGAAGGAGGGTTGGTCATTTTACTCAACTTGAGGTTTCAATGCTTGTAAAGTCACCGATATTCTCCTCGAAGCTTATTTGCCTTTGTTGTCTGCAGGTCAACTCTATTTGTTTCCCACTCCAAATTAGCTTTATGCTTCTCTGTAAAGGCACTTGGTGATGGTCCCATGTAGCCACGGCCTCGGGTTTTAAGCGGAAGAACCATTTTAAAGCCTTTGGATTTCAAGGAGAGATTGAAATAGTCGGCCAAGCTGGCGATTGGTGCACCCTTTGGCCTCCATTGCCAAGGCATATGTGTCCGAGATGAGTCTTCGGGCATGCGATCCGTCGAGAGAGGTCAGTTAGGCATCACGAATTTGTGGGGCGGGGAGCAATGGAGTGCGGGTCCATAGGCCGGAAGGCGGATTTCTTAGCGGTCAATTCGGCAATGCTGCGCTTTCATTTCCTTGTGTTGTTCCATGAACCGGGCCGGATGAGGGTCTTGTGGTGGAACCATGGCATTGAACCGGCGGCGAGCTAGAGAGGAGTTACCACGGCGGAGAGGAATGGCCGATCCGAGGACGTAGGTAAAAACATGTCCTTGGCCCCAATTACCCTAGGGAGTGTGAGTAGGAGCACAGGCGAAGGGATAGAACCTTGCGGCTTCTTTGTTGATTTTCAAGCGGCAAAAAGGGTGAAGGCGCGATCTGATGTAGCGGGTAGCTCGGATTTTCGGGGTGAGGCCCATAAGTAGGTTTAAGTGCGAGTGCCGTCCGGATGGTTGAATTGCATGGTTGCAAGGTGGCGGGTGTATAACCGGGAGTCTGCGGTCCTGGTGATTCGATGGCTGGGATGGAGGCTTGGTGGTCCCGAACCCTGAGTGAGAAATGGTTTTGTGGAAGGCGTGTGAGGGCAGGCGAGCTAGCATCATTACGAGGAGGGGCTCTGGCTGTTGCCGAACCAAGCGTGGTGGCATTCCAAGCGTCGCTATGGCACCTTGAGCTATTCTTTGCGAAGGTCCGGATTGATCGGTTCCAAGCGAGGCGGGATCCCAATTTCTTTGCGGCATTCCAAGTATCCCTAACCATGAGAAGACATTCCGTGCTTGATTTTGCCCCCGAGGAACTACGAAGCGATCGGTCACGTTAGGCTGCGTAGGTCAGTGGTTTGTATTTGGGGAGTGGGCGACCCAGGTGAGAGATGATACCATAGGAGGTGGTGGTGACATCACTGGAGTAATACGGGCGGCCAGAGAGTGGGATTGGGGTTTCTTTGTCCCATTGAGGCGGTCATGAAGGGATCTTGTGAGACTGTGCGGTCTTAGGGGCCAGTGTCTGAATTGGGTTCTTTGTCGAGGCATTCCAAACCTAGCTGGGAGAAGTTCAAAGCGATCCATAGTTGGCTGCCGTCCCAAATCCAAGCGAGAAGTCATACCAAGGGCGATGTAACTGGCGAAGCCCACGGCCCGATGCATGTAGAGCGCCTTTGAGGCATACCAGATTCTTTGCGACATCTGGCTGACCCCATCTATATTGAGGCACACCATATTGGCCCAAATCGGACTGAATTCAATTTGTTTCCCCAAGCAGCCCCCGAAGCTGTGAATGTATACCGAGGCCGAAATTTGAAAGGATGGCTGATTCCGGAGTTGAGAAGAGTGTGGCCGGTGGAGGTTCCATGTGAGGAAGGTGGTGGCATTCGGCGGTAGTCTGCGGCCAAGATAGGGATGGGGATCCTTTTCCTCTTCTACCGTGAAAGTCCCATCGGGTTTGAGGGCAATCATCAAACCAAAATTCCTAACACATTCCAAGGATGAACATCGAAACCTCATTCTGATTGGCACAAGGAGTTTTATGGACTCGGGTTCCAATATTAGCCATAGAAATATGATGAATTTCTGGTCTTGGTTAAAATTCCGTCCTCATCCTTGGACATCAAAGCGCACTTGACAAACCCATGACCAACATGGCGATCAAATCTCACTTTGCTTGGCGGAGCCTTGGTGCGAAGAGATGTGTTGGCGAAGTCTCGATTTTGAAGAAGCGACTTGGTAAAGCCTTCGGCCTTCATGATTGTGAATCTTGTAGTGAAGTGAGGAACCAACGTGGACCCGGCATAACCAGAGAAGCCCCACTCTAAAGAAATGACTTGACGAAAGCTCTCCCTTAAAGAGTACAGTGCAGCTCTAATGCAAATTGAATTGTCATGTAGCAAAAGAGGCAACCCATCCTTCTATATTTACTTTATTATTTTCTTTTAGTCAATTAGTCAACCGGAAGAAAATGTAAAAGAAAGACAATTTAGGAATGTATACTTGCAGGGGCATATTTTTCGAAAAGTGGGGACGAATCCCCGATCTGTATTATTTGATGGCCTCATTTAATGAAGGCACAAAAGAACTCGCTTTGGGTTTGACTCTTTTGAGAGAGCATAAGTGTAGAAAGGTTTGTAAAAGTGTATGGAAGCCCCTGCTGACAGAAAATTAGTGTTTAGCTCTATTTTTCCTATAATGTAGAAAAAGAAGACTTGTCGAGACATCTGAAAACATGTTTTATTCAAAATGATCACAAGATTGCTTAAAACCCTTTATTAATGTTCGGGTTACTCACACCCCTAATCTCGGTATGAACAAACATTTTGATTAATCATGAGTAGAAAGTCGACCAATACCAAGGGTAAAGTTGGCGAATTGTGAAGAAAGGTTGTGTATAGGAGAAGCCATTGATGAGACCAAATTTTCTTGGGATTTGGATATGTTTATGACCGGACCATTTATGGTTGCCTACGTTCCCCTTAATATAAGGAGCTCAGGTCGTCGTAGTTCGGGCTTGAACTGTGTTTGGCTTTGGGAAAGGGTATGAACATTTGTGGTCCATTTGGTGAAAAAGGGTCGGATGGGAAGCTTGAGTGATAAGGTACGGGCCTTGAGATGTTCCTTGACAAGTCGTTTTTTTTACGGCATCTTCCGTGATTTCATTGCTTCTTGATCATCATCCTCCATCGGGGGAGAAAGAATTTGAATACAGCTTAAGGGTATTTGGCCCCATTCCCTTGAAGTCGACAACTTCCGCTCTTCGAGCTTTAAATTTGCCCATATGTCAAGTTTCTGATTGGCGGTGCTGGATCCTTGGCTTGATTTTTTTTTTTTTTTTAAGCTTTTGCTTGGATTTTATCTTTTTCTTTTTTGAAGCACATGAGGGCGAAGGCAAGCCCCTGGGTTTTTGTCGACATGGGGTCAATCTTCCGATGCTGAGTGGTCTTTTGTTGTTCTTTGATGCTGCCACCGTTGTCGACTTGGTCAAGGTGATGATGGGGACATGTTTTGGAAAGTGTATGGCTTGATGGAGGCCTTTGTGAGGTAAGGAAAGTGTATAGGGAGGGCATTAGTTGACTTTCTCGCACCAATTAATTAAAATCTTAATCATTTCCAGAGATTATTTGTTGGGCAATGCGAGTGATCATTTAAAATAAAACCATTTCATTAAATGTAATGTAGGTGTGCAAATAATGTCTCAAGTCTAGCAAGAAAAGAAAAAGACTCTTTTATAGAAAATTTAAGATTAACTACAATGTCCAAGGAGGACTTGATTGAACGAAGAAAGTACTAGAACCTACGAAGGTTGACTAAAAAGCTGTTTTAATATTAAAGGATGGGTAGCCCCTAGTCTAGCTACTCTTTGTTGTTGGACCACGTCTCTATCCTTCAGCGTTGGAAGCAAATTTGACAGACTATGCTTGCCTTTGGTAACTTCAAGGAATTCATCGCTCACCGGCCCTGACGGTTGCCTTATCTGTCATCAGATCATTATCATCCCATTTACCCTTGGCGTCGATCGTGAACTTATCGGAGGGCGAGAGTTCAAAGCATTTCACCAAATCCGGCTTTGCCGTGGTCACATGCTTGTGGCGGTCAAACCAGCCATTCTCAACATTTGTTGCGACTAAATCATTTGGCTTGCCAAAGTCTATTGAATTCAGAGAGCTTGAATCATAAAACTCAATCATGTTTACATTTGTGTTGTTTGGGAAATGATCATTGGCAGGGTTGAGATCACTGAGGCGCTCGAGTTTGCCCTTCTTAATTAACCCCTGAATTGCCTTTCTCAAAGGCTGTGCGGTTGTCGGTTATATGACCGTGATGCGGTGGAAAGCACAATGCTTAGTGGTGTCCAAAGGGATTTTGGGATCCTTGGGGTGATAGTTTCTCGTAGGTTCGAGGAGACCTGCTTTAGCAAGCTATTTAAAACTTTGCTTAAGGGAACACCCAAATCCTTGGGATGTGATTTCTCCTTTGGGGAGAATGAACTCTTAATGCTCTTTGATTCGAGAATTGGTCACCATTACGAACGGGGTTGGCGGTTTTGGTCCATTGGGGCGCTCGAAGCTTGCCCGCTTCGATTAACCCTTGAACCGCTCTCTTCAAGGACTGTGCGGTTGTCGGTTGTGTGGCCAAAATGATCATGGAAGGCGCGGTGCTTACTCATGTCGAGGGTGCATTTGAGCTCCTTGGATGGTAGTCCACGAGAGGCTCCAAAAGGCCTTCCTTACTAAGCCCTTGAAAATCAAGCCCATGGGCATCCCAAAATCATCAAAATGTTCTCGTTGCCTTAGAGGACCACGGTTTCTTGGTTGCTTTTGGATGCCGTCAATTGTACACAATGCCTTCTTTCCTTTAATGGATTTTGCGGCCGTGTTGGAAGGATAAGGTTTATAGCGGTGAGACATGTTCCGACCCGTAGTGCTTCCCCGTGCACGAACCCTTTTGATGTAATCATCGATGTAATCGTCGAAATTTGACCTTTTGTAAAACTCATTCGTGTCAGATACACAAGATTGGTATGGTGAGATGGCCCGAGTCGAGCGATCGTCGATACTCTCGTTGCTAGGCTTTCTTGTACCTTCTTAATTGGTTCTTTCAATAATCCATTGGACGAGTCAATAGGAACACTAGGGCGCACGACACCGCCACAAGATTGGCATCGGTAAATGAAACCACGGTAGGAAGTACTGCGATGGGAGGGATGACGATCGAGCATTAAAAGCGTGACCGTAACCCTCCTCATAAGGCACCGGCGATTGCCGAAGATGAGGATATATGGCTCGTAATGGGTGGATACCAGGGAGCGTGAGTGCGGATCCAAAAGGCTGCGAAGACATGAGATTTGAGGCATCGTAACAGTAGGACTGAACGTGTCTTGACCACTCTGAGGAACGTGACTACAAGGGTAATGTGCATACGTACTTGATGAACAGGAGCGGCTTGCGTAACAGCCGGGTGGAGAATTTGATGAGGATCATTTGACCTTGTCGGACTTCCCAACCGGAGGGGCGAGGTAGAGCTTGGAGGATGTTGTGAATACGGTAAACTGATGAAGTGGTGATAAGAGCACAGTGGCCCATGTGATCTTGCGGTATCATAGGGGCAAGTGTGCTTCGAGAATTGGAGGAAGCAAGGCGGCCCCCTCTCGAACCATGGAGCACGAGAAGCGAATTGTCCCAAAATGGCTTGCGGAGCCATGTCAAAGCTGCTGGGCTTGAGAAGTCGTGAGCCGGCCCATTCCGAGATGATGACCCGAACCGGCGATGTTGTGAAGTAGTAAAGCGGCCCCTTCCAAGGCGATGACCCGAACCGGGCGATGTTGTGAAGTAGTAAGCGGCCCCTTCCAAGTTGTGGGGCGAAAGCCAGCTGATTCAATCCTGGTGGTGAGATCGAGAGGCACTGGGCGGGTTGACCTAGATCGGGCTGTTGAGGAGTATCGAGCCGTAGGGGCGAGATGTCTTGAACCGACCAATTCCAGGCCCGATGGCCGGGCCGGGCGAGGTTTTGGAGTAGCGAAGCGACCCATTCCAAGGCTGCGGGCGAAACGGGCGGTGAAACCCAAAGGTGAAAACCGAGAGGCGCCAGGGGAAGTTGACCAAGATCGGGCTGTTGAGGAGTATCGATACGATGAGGCCGAGAGCGGTGAGTGATAGGGTGGGGATGCTTGGCCCATTAGTAGTTCCACACGAAAGGGAACGGGGCATTTGATGGTAGTTGGCATGCCGGGAGGGTAATTAGTTCCAATCTTCGCATCAACCGTAAAGGTTCCATTAGGGTTGCGAACAATTGTTAGCCCACAGGTTACGATACCTTCCAATAAGCGGCTGATCTAAGCCTCTTGATGTTGTCTTATCTGTTCCAACACCTGATTCCACTTTGCTCGGCATTTTGCGGATTTTCGGGGTGCGGAGTTGTACGTCCCCACAGTTCTCCTCGAGTTGGCCATTACGAAACTTTGGTGAAGCGAAGGAGGAAAGCGATGAAGTATCGACTCCGGAATGGCCAGCTGAACAAATGATGACCCGGGGTCTTGATCCAAACTTTGCTTCTTGTGGAAGGCGCAAAAGGGTGTGGTTCGGACTCGGGAAGCGAAACGGAGTTGGTGTTTGGGCTTAGGGCTCATGCAACATGCGATTATTCGTTTAAATTTACTTAAAACATGTTTTATTAAACCTAATCGGTTGGAAAAGATTGCTCTTCTTTTCACAAACTACTCTGGATCTGGATCGGTGGGCCCCGTCACTACGTCTATAAGCCCCTCGTATTCCATACGTACTTCGACCTCCCGGGGTGGGCGGCCCGGGCGAGGTCCTATAGGGCAAGCGGGTCCCACCGACCGAAAGAAAAACGATCCTAAAAGTCGGCGGGTAATCGAGTCTTAACGAGCATTCGATGTAAATTACGGACAAAGGCGACGTCAAAGTCAAGATCATGTCGAGGTTTCGACAAAAAGTCGGCATGATTTGGGTGTTAAATGTCCACGATTGATCTTGACTTGTCGTCAATTAGGCCGTAATTAGGCATGGAATAATCGTTAATTCTTGATGACTCGGTGTCATCTTTGGGAGTCGTGTATAATTTGTGCCGGTCGAGTCAAAGTCAAGGCGCCAGTCAATATCTGGTCAAAGCCCGTGACGGAAAACCGGCGAGAACTTCGGCGATTAGGGTCCCGAAAGATATTGACTTGGTATGCCGACTAAGGCTTGAAAGGAAAGGTCTATACACGAGACGGGGCATGACACGAGACCGGACTAAAAACCAACGGGTCTCGGACAAAGTGTGTCACGGACAAGTGCATGGTCGACACGAGGCTCCATGGGATGTTTGGGTAGTCCCGTGCTTGCACCGAGAGGCGTAATAAGACCAAACGGGCTGCGACAGGGATTTCCCCGGGTTAGGGACGTAGTGTGCAGTGTAAGGTCACGTGCGCGTAGTGTGCAAGCAGTCTATCTTCTTTTTCTGAGTAAAATAGAAATTTTTCATGTGTCTTAAAAAAAATATGATGCATGATTTTTTTTTTTGAAAATTTTCTTTTTGAAAAATCTTTTTTTTTTTGAAATTTTTTTTTGAATTTTTTTTTTGAAATTTAATGAACACATAAGCACAAAAATTCCAACAGTTAGGGACATGATTCCGACAGTCAAAATTTTGACTTTTTCCGAGGCGGCCAAAACAACACGAAATGTGCAAAATCAACACACACACACACAAAACAAACGGTTTCAAATGCCAGGACGGAAGCTTGACCCTCAAAAGTTTTTCTCCTTTTTTTTTTTTGATAAGATAAAACTGATTTTTCCCCAGCGGAGTCGCCACTGTGATGTACCCGATTTTTGAAATCAAACGGAGTCGCCACGCCATTTTTGTTTTAAGGGCCAAAACTTTGAAAAATGCCCGAAATAAGAGATTTGGGTTCGGAGGTCACGTTACACGCCGGGAAGAACGTTAGTGTTCACCCGGAATGCCTCGTAAAACGAGTCTTCCAAGCATTAAAAACCATTTGTGTGTGTGTGTGTGTGTTACTTTGGCCAAAATAAGTTGAAACTCAGAAAAGTAAAAGTTGGGAATCATTTATTAGACTTTGGACAGATCCCATGATTTTTAATATGATTTTTGGGTTGAGTTTTGGGACTCAAAGGATTTTTTGATGTTGAAAAACAATTCTGCCAGAATGAAAAAGGCAGTGGACACTTTATTTTGAAATGGACTTAAGGGCCTCAAAACTCCAGAATCTGAGGAAACTCAGAGAATGAAAGTTGTTCCAGACACCTTAAATAAGATTTATTTAAAAGAAATTTCCCATTTGGAGTTGATTTGGTGGACCAAAACCTTCTGGAAATCCCAGATATGAAATCTGGACTTCCAGAGACTGAGGAACTGACCTTTAAAAGAAAATTTGAAAAAGGGAGTTTTACTCACGCAAAAAATAAAGTAAAAATATGTCTTGAAATCTCTAGATGTTGGCTACAAAAAGTGTTTTGTAGTCAACATCAAATTCCAAGTTTATCTGTGTCCAAAAAATTAGACCATGGACAGAGGTCTTAGAAAATTGCTACTGGACAGCAACTTTCTTAAGAAGAAAAACATGATTTTAAAGGGGGTTTGGCATCCATGCTTGTCCCCATTTCCCTAGGTTTTGATTAGTGATCACTTGACATTTTAGTGGTGAATCAACTATATCAAACCATCCTTGGGGTACATTAGGACTAAGCACTTCATTTGCTTGGGAAGGGGAATTTTATCCTTGAAAATGAAGATTTGATGTATGAAAATGATTTTAGGGTTTTGAAAACTTGTTTGCAAGTAAGTAAAAGAAGAACACTTTGAAAGTAATGTTGATCCTTGTAGAGGATCATCCATGGAGATGAACTTCCATGGTGATCCTCTTGGATCTAAAGCAAGAAATGAACAAATTACATCTTCAAAGTTTGAGATGCATGCATGGATGAGAGAGATTTAAGGTAGGGAGAGGGAGGTTATACCTATCTTCCCTTGTGTTTGTGTTTGAATGGATTCAAGGCTTGGTTTGAATGTGTTTAGGGTTTGAAAGTGTTTAGGGTTGGTGATTAGAGTTGGTCAAAGAGAAAACAAGTAGATAACAATGAAGTCCTCTATGTTTTCTCTCTAATCCTCCTCCTAAAGGGTGATTTGAGCTTGAGTTAGTGTATGTATGAGAGTATGTATGAGAGTGATTTGAAATTATTTTGAGTGAGTGGGATTTGGGAAAGATTGGAGAGAAAATGGTGGCAATTCAAGTGAATTCCCACTGTTTTCTCTCTATTTTCGCGAGTCTTTGTTCTGTGAGTGATTTGTGTTGTGTAGGCGAGAGAGGAGGGGTCAATTTATAGGCCACTGAAATCTTCAAAGATGTCCGCGCGGAGGGTTACGTAAACGTGCACAGTGCATTAAATGCTGCTCCAGGCTTTGAACAGGAAGAATATTATTCAAAAATTTCAGCAGTTTCTATTTTTCAACTTGCCTAATTCGGATTTTTCCAATTTCTTTTGCTTTTTGAGATTCTTTTGTAGGTTTAACCTTAAATAACAATGCCCACTTTGCCCTTGCTTTGTTAGAAATGTTAGGAATGTTAGGAATTGTTAGCAATGTTATAACTTTCGTTAATTTTCCAACGAAAATACTAACAACTCAAATTGGAGTACTTACAGTAGCCCCTCGGCGACGGCACTTTCGAAGGAAGCGGGGTCGTCGATAAGAGTAAGGCTCCATATTTGATAGGATGATCAAGTGATCGAGTGGCTGAACCTATTTAATAGGCTACCTACGTATCCCTAGTGGGAATCAAGCCGATCGTAGTTCGGGTCTTTGACCCTGGAGATGATGGCATTTTAGGTGCCTCGAACCTGATGAGCGAGTTACGCGATCGGTTCTTTGGAAAGAAACTCTGCTGGGGATAAGAGATGACCATTTTCGGTCGGATGGCTGAAATTGTATATCCGCTCTGCTGGGGATAGGAATGACCATTTTGGTCTGGTGGCTGAACCTAATGATAGGCTACCTACGTATCCTTAAGAGGAATTAAGCCAGTCATAGTTCGGGACTTTGACCCTAAAGATGATGGCGTTTTAGGTGCCTTGACCCTTGATGATGGCGTCTTAGGTGCCTTGACCCTTGATGATGGCGTCTTAGGTGCCTCGATCCTGATGAGCAAGTTCTGCAATAGGTTGCTGGAGAGAAACTCTGCTGGGGATAAGAGATGACCATTTTGGTCTGATGGCTATCCGCTCTGCTGGGGATAGGAATGACCATTTTCGGTCTGATGGTTGAACCTAATGATAGGCTACCTACGTATCCTTAAGAGGAATCAAGCCAGTCGTAGTTCGGGTTTTTCGACTATCTTCAGACGTCGACCCTAGAGTGACTGTTTTAGGATGTCAACCTATGACTTGACTATTTTGGGGAAGTCGCCCTATGATTTTGACTATTTTTGGGAAGTCGCCCTATGGTTTGACTATTTTTGGGAAGTCGCCCTATGGTTTGACTATTTTTGGGGAAGTCGCCCTATGGTTTGACTAATTTTGGGGAAGTCGCCCTATGGTTTGACTATTTTGGGGAAGTCGCCCTATGGTTTGACTATTTTTGGGGAAGTCGCCCTATGGTTTGACTATTTTGGGGAAGTCGCCCTATGGTTTGACTATTTTGGGGAAGTCGCCCTATGGTTTGACTATTTTGGGGAAGTCGCCCTGTGGTTTGACTATTTTGGGGAAGTCGCCCTGTGGTTTGACTATTTTGGGGAAGTTGCCCTGTGGTTTGACTAATTTTGGGGAAGTCGCCCTATGGTTTGACTATTTTGAGGAAGTCGCCCTATGGTTTGACTATTTTGGGGAAGTCGCCCTGTGACTTGACTATTTTGGGGAAGTCGCCCTGTGGTTTGACTATTTTGGGGAAGTCGCCCTATGGTTTGACTATTTTGGGGAAGTCGCCCTATGACTTGACTATTTTGGGGAAGTCGCCCTGTGGTTTGACTATTTTGGGGAAGTCGCCCTATGACTTGACTATTTTGGGGAAGTCGCCCTGGTAATGACTTCGGTTTGTCGAATTAGGGGATGATTGCGATTTATCGCTTTCCTCGTGTTGTGTGTGATAGCGTTTTAGGTGCCTCAAACCTTAATGATGGCGTCTTAGGTGCCTTGACCCTTGATGATGGCGTCTTAGGTGCCTCGAACCTTGATGATGGCGTCTTAGGTGCCTCAAACCTTGATGATGGGTGATCTGGAGGTGACAACTTGTTTTGAAACGATTTCCTTCGATGTTCGTATCCTTTCGTTGGGGACAGACTTCGAGGGGATAGACAGTCTTTTGGTGGACTTCATTTGAAGGGATCGGTCTTACGTTTGCTGCCGGAGATGAAAGAGACGGAATTCCGTTGGCTTTCATCAGGGATGAACCTAAGTTGAGGTTTAGTTCTATTGTATGAACCTAAATGAGGGCTCAGTTCAGGAGTATGAACCTAAATCGAGGTTGAGGGAGACTATTTGAGGGCATTCTCGCAGGGGAAGATTAGAGCTTACGATGATTATCGGGGAAAAGGGTGACCGTGTTGGTCAAGCGGCTGGACCTATGGTAGGCTACCTACGTATCCCGAGTGGGAATCAAGCCTGGACGTAGTTCGAGATCCACTGGATAGTTAGGAACAGGTCTAGGATCCTGGGCCTTTTGATAATTCGGAGGCTGTCACCTCAAGGAACTAAAGCCTACGTCGCTATTTGCGGAGATAGAGATAGCTAAAGTTATGGGTAATCATGCAACATTTGTGAATGTATGAATATTTTGAGATATGTTAAGGGACTAACGTACCTTTGATGTGCTTACCTGCAGGAGAGCAAGTCGCGGGGGTTGTGTGGTAGTTGATAGTGTTGAGAGTCTTGATGTATCTGATCGAGATGTTGAGACATTTAGGGGCATGAGGTATCTCTGACCGATTCGCATTTGAAAACTTGGCGTCCCTGACCGATTTGCATTTTGAGAACTTGGCGTTCCTGACCGATGAGAACTTGGCGTCCCTGACCGATTTGCATTTTGAGAACTTGGCGTCCATGACCGATTTGCGTTTGAAACTTGGCGTCTCTGACCGAATTGCGTTTGAGAACTTTTCGTCCCTAACCGATTTGCGTTTGAGAACTTGGCATCCCTGACCGATTTGCATTTGAGAACTTGGCGTCCCTGACCAATTTGCGTTTTGAGAACTTGGCGTCCCTGACCGATTTGCATTTGAGAACTTGGCGTCCCTGACCAATTTGCATTTAAGAACTTGGCGTCTCTGACCAAATTGTAGACACTGGAGGCGGTTTTCATATATTTGTGGTTGCATGCGCCGGAGCTTGTCTTTGCCAAGCTATAGACATGAGGACTATCTTTGCCAAACTGTAGATGCTGGAGGTTGTCTTCATCCATTTGTGGATATTGGAGGTCGTCTTTAGTAAGTTGCAGACGCCGGAGCTTGTCTTTGGGGACTATCTTTGCCAAACTGTAGATGCTGGAGGCTGTCTTCATCCATTTGTGGACATTGGAGGTCGCCTTTGCCTAACTGGAGATGTCGGAAGATGTCTTCACGGACTTGATGCACTGTAGACCTGGAGCCAAGGTGGTGTTGTCCTAATGTGTCTGAGGCCAAAATGGTGCAGGATTGAGGTGTCTGAATCAGGCTGATGTCGTCTTTAGGTGTTCGAGCACAAGCTGTCGCGGGCTTGAGGGGTTTGAACCAAGAGGGTGTTGACCTGAGGTATCCGTCATTTGGGTAGTTCCGTTGAAGTCATTGGAATTACGCTTCGGTGGAGACCATCCTTGCTGTGAGGAGGATTCGAGTAGTGACGGAAGACTGGTCTTTCGTGCTTGAATTGCTACATTTGTTAGTAGAGGGACAAATGCACATATGACATTTATGATGATGGATGCATGTATGGAACTAAAATGATTCGCGATCGCTTAGGTTTTTTTTTTATTGATTCATGTTTTGCATGCTACATGAGCCCTGGGGAAATTTTTGTGGGGATGCATGTGGTGAGAGGGTTTGTATGTGTTGTGGACTATTTGGGACTGAATTGCATGTCATTGATGAGGTCAATATTGATCTTGGGAGGAAGTTGTATTTGAATCCCGGGTCTCGATTGAAATTTCTTTTTAGTCTTGGTCATTTGAAGCTGATGCTGACAGGCTCTAGAATCAAAGTATGTTGTCATGAATGAACCCTCTTTTGCTTGGGTTAGTTGTGACTTGACATGACTTGGCGAGATGCTGATATGAGGAGATTCCCGATTCTCAACCTTTGATGATGCAGGGAGTTGCCATATACCAAGTTCTAAAGCTGAAACTCCAAGATAGTTGTTGAGGTGACTAGGCCTTTCTTCTGAAGATAGGTATGACTTGATAAAGCCCCTTTCCGTGGAAAAGACATGGCGAAAGCCACAGACGCTTTCTGATTTGATGAAGCCCCAGGTTCGACAAAACGTCACTACAGGGGTCCAGTCAAAGGTTTGACTGTAAAACTGACATACTGATGAAGTATCAAGATGATCAATCAACGTGAGAGACCTCGAGGTGAAGTTGATGTGACCCTAGACTCGTTGCAGCATTACGTCATGGAGTGAGAAACCCATCTTTGAAAACAACTATGCAACTAGAATCCTTCCTTCGAAGGGCGTCTTCCATATGGGAACTGTTAGCCATAGTGGCACTTGGCTTGTTCATGGCTTCAATCATATTCACCCTATGGTTTTTCTTAGGGAATGGATTGTTGACTGTGTTGGGCCCTTGGGGTATCCTTTTCGATCAGTTCTCACACCGCCCTTCTTCGTGCCCATGATACTAGTGGGAAGCACAGAGTTTAGTTGTGTCTATCGGGATCCATGGGCTGATGGTTGTCCAAAGGTCTGGTCAGACCTTCCTTCACAAGTCCTTGAAAGACTTTGCTCAGAGGCATTCCGAAATCTTCGAGCTTAAGGCTCCGCGGCTTGGGCACATCACCTTTCCTTGGCATGAGAGGAGTGGCATTGTTGCGATCCTGGCCCGCATAATTAATTGCTTCCTTGCCTTTTGGGGTAGGACAGGAGCTGAGTTAGGGGCAGAAGCTTGGTACCGATAAGTAGTGGCTTCTTTGTTGGTCAAACTTTAGCCCAGGCGGCCGTCGCATGCAGATCTGGATAGGGGAAGTTACTGAGGGCTTTCTCAAATGAGGCTTCCAGGCATGATTGAAAGATGTCCAATTGTTCCTCATTAGAAGGAGGGTTGGTCATTTTACTCAACTTGAGGTTTCAATGCTTGTAAAAGTCACCGATATTCTCCTCGAAACGCTGCACTGTTGTCTGCAGGTCAACTCTATTTGTTTCCCACTCCAAATTAGCTTTATGCTTCTCTGTAAAGGCACTGGTGATCTGGTCCCATGTAGCCCTGGCCTCGGGTTTTAAGCGGAAGAACCATTTTAAAGCACTGGATTTCAAGGAGAGACTGAAATAGTCAGCCAACTGCTGATTGGTGCACCCTTTGGCCTCCATTGCCAAGGCATATGTGTCCAGATGAGTCTTCGGGCATGCAGTCCCGTCAGAGAGGTCCAGATTAGGCATCACGAATTTGTGGGGCAGGGGAGCAATGGAGTCTGGGTCCATAGGCCGGAAGGCAGATTTCTTAGCGGTCAATTCGGCAGTCTGCGCTTTCATTTCCTTGTGTTGTTCCATGAACCAGGCCATATGAGGGTCTTGTGGTGGAACCATGGCATTCAAACCAGCGACTGAGCTAGAGAGAGGAGTTACCACTGGCGGCAGAGGGAACGGCCGATCCGAGGACGTAGGTAAAAACCTGTCCTTGGCCCAAATTACCCTAGGGAGTGTGAGTAGGAGCCTGGGCGAAGGGATAGAACCTTGCAGCTTGCTGTTGATTTTCAACTGGCAAAAAGGGTGAAGGCAGTCCTGATGTAGCTGGGTAGCACGGATTTTCGGGGTGAGGCCCATAAGTAGGTTTAAGTGCGGGCTGCCGTCCCGGATGGTTGAATTGCATGGTTGCCTGTGGCGAGGGTGTATAACCAGGGGGGGTACTGTGGTCCTGGTGATTCCGATGAAACTGGGATGGAGGCTTGGTGGTCCATCGAACCCTGAGTGAGAAATGGTTTTGTGGAAGCTGTGTAAGGGACAGCTGAGCTAGCATCATTCTGAGGAGGGGCTCCTGACTGTTGCCCCAAACCAAATTGTGGTGGCATTCCAAACTGTCGCTATGGCACCTTGATCTGTTGCTGCGAAGGTCCGGATTGATCGGTTCCAAACTGAGGCGGGATCCCAATTTGCTGCGGCATTCCAAAGTATCCCTAACCATGAGAAGACATTCCGTGCTGATTTTGCCCCCACTGAGGAACTACGAACTGATCGGTCACGTTAGACTGCATGGGTCTAGTGGTTTGTATTTGGGAGTGGGTGACCCAGATTGAGGAGATGATACCATAGGAGGCTGGTGGTGACATCCTGGAGTAATCTGGGCGATCGAGAGTGGGATTGGGGGTTTGCTGTCCCATTGAGGCGGTCATGAAGGAATCTTGTGAGACCTGTGCGGTGCGGGGGCCGGTGTCTGGGTGGAGTTCTTGTCGAGGCATTCCAAACTACTTGGGGCCGAGAAGTTCAAAGCGATCCATAGTTATGCCGTCCCAAATCCAGCTGAGAAGTCATACCAAGCTGATGTGGCGAGGAGCCCCCGACCATCCGTACCGAGCCTGCGAGGCATACCAGATTGCTTGCGACATACCGAGCTGACCCCATCTGTATTGAGGCACACCATATTGGCCCAAATCGGATGAATTCAATTTGTTTCCCCAAGCATCCCCTGCCCAGCTGTGAATGTATACAGGCCGGTGAAAGGATGACTGATTCGCAGGTTGAGAAGAGTGTGGCCCGGTGGAGGTTCCATGTGAGGAAGGTGGTGGCATTCGGCGGTAGTCTGTCTGGCCAAGATAGGGATGGGGATCCTTTTCCTCTTCTACCGTGAAAGTCCCATCGGGTTTGAGGGCAATCATCAAACCAAAATTCCTGACACCTTCCAAGGATGAACATCGAAACCTCATTCTGATTGGCACAAGGAGTTTTATGGACTCGGATTCCAACATTAGCCATGAATCTCTGGTCCTGGTTAAGATTCCGTCCTCATCCTTGGACATCAAAGAACTGCACTTGACAAACCCATGACCAACATGGCGATCAAATCTCACTTTGCTTGGCGGAGCCTTGGTCTGAAGAGATGTGTTGGCGAAGTCTCGATTTTGAAGAAGCGACTTGGTAAAGCCTCAGCTTCATGATTGTGAATCTTGTAGTGAAGTGAGGAACCAACGTGGACCCGGCATAACCAGAGAAGCCCCACTCTAAAGAAATGACTTGACGAAAGCTCTCCCTTAAAGAGTACAGTGCAGCTCTAATGCAAATTGAATTGTCATGTAGCAAAAGAGGCAACCCATCCTTCTATATTTACTTTATTATTTCCTTTAGTCAATTAGTCAACCGGAAGAAAATGTAAAAGAAAGACAATTTAGAAATGTATACCTGCAGGGGCAGATTTTCGAAAAGTGGGGACGAATCCCCGATTTGTATTATTTGTTGGCCTCATTTGATGAAGGCACAAAAGAACTCGCTTTGGGTTTGACTCTTTTGAGAGAGCATAAGTGTAGAAAGGTTTGTAAAAGTGTATGGAAGCCCCTGCTGACAGAAAATTGGTGTTTAGCTCTATTTTTCCTATAATGTAGAAAAAGAAGACTTGTCGAGACATCTGAAACCATGTTTTATTCAAAATGATCACAAGATTGCTTAAAACCCTTTATTAATGTTCGGGTTATTCAAACCCCTAATCTCGATATGAACAAACACTTTGATTAATCATGAGGAGAAAGTCGACCAATACCAAGGGTAAAGTTGGCGAATTGTGAAGAAAGCTTGTGTATAGGAGAGGCCATTGATGAGACCAAATTTTCTTGGGATTTGGATATGTTTATGACCGGACCATTTCTGGTTGCCTACGTTCCCCTTAATATAAGGAGCTCAGGTCGTTGTAGTTCGGGCTTGAACTGTGTTTGGCTTTGGGAAAGGGTATAAACATTTGTGGTCCACTTGGTGAAAAAGGGTCGGATGGGAAGCTTGAGTGATAAGGTACGGGCCTTGAGATGTTCCTTGACAAGTCGTTTTTTGACGGCTTCTTCCGTGATTTCATTGCTTCTTGATCATCATCCTCCATTGGGGGAGAAAGAATTTGAATACAGCTTAAGGGTATTTGACTGTTCCCTTGTAGTCGACAACTTCCGCTCTTCGAGCTTTAAACTTGCCCATATGTCAAGTTTCTGATTGGCAGTGCTGGATCCTTGGCTTGATTTTTTTTTTTTTCAAGCTTTTGCTTGGATTTTCTCTTTTTCTTTTTTGAAGCACATGAGGGCGAAGGCAAGCCCCTGGGTTTTTGTCGACATGGGGTCAATCTTCCGATGCTGAGTGGTCTTTTGTTGTTCTTTGATGTTGCCACCGTTGTCGACTTGGTCAAAGTGATGATGGGGACATGTTTTGAAAAGTGTATGGCTTGATGGAGGCCTTTGTGAGGTAAGGAAAGTGTATAGGGAGGGCATTAGTTGACTTTCTCGCACCAATTAATTAAAATCTTAATCATTTCCAGAGATTATTTGTTGGGCAATGCGAGTGATCATTTAAAATAAAACCATTTCATTAAATGTAATGTAGGTGTGCAAATAATGTCTCAAGTCTAGCAAGAAAAGAAAAAGACTCTTTTATAGAAAATTTAAGATTAACTACAATGTCCAAGGAGGACTTGATTGAACGAAGAAAGTACTAGAACCTACGAAGGTTGACTAAAAGACTGTTTTAATATTAAAGGATGGGTAGCCCCTAGTCTAGCTACTCTTTGTTGTTGGACCACGTCTCTATCCTTCAGCGTTGGAAGCAAATTTGACAGACTATGCTTGCCTTTGGTAACTTCAAGGAATTCATCGCTCACCGGCCCTGACGGTTGCCTTATCTGTCATCAGATCATTATCATCCCATTTACCCTTGGCGTCAGTCGTGAACTTATCGGAGGGCGAGAGTTCAAAGCATTTCACCAAATCCAGCTTTGCCATGGTCACATTCTTGTGGCAGTCAAACCAGCCATTCTCAACATTTGTTGCGACTAAATCATTTGGCTTGCCAAAGTCTATTGAATTCACAGAGCTTGAATCATAAAACTCAATCATGTTTACATTTGTGTTGTTTGGGAAATGATCATTGGCAGGGTTAAGATCACTGAGGCGCTCGAGTTTGCCCTTCTTAATTAACCCCTGAATTGCCTTTCTCAAAGCTGTGCAGTTGTTGGTTATATGACCGTGATACTGGTGGAAAGCACAATGCTTAGTGGTGTCCAAAGGGATTTTGGGATCCTTGGGCTGATAGTTTCTCATGGGTTCGAGGAGACCCTGCTTTAGCAAGCTATTTAAAACTTTGCTTAAGGGAACACCCAAATCCTTGGGATGTGATTTCTCCTTTGGGGGAGAATGAACTCTTAATGCTCTTTGATTCGAGAATTGGCCACCATTCTGAACAGGGTTGGCCGGTTTTGGTCCATTGGGGCGCTCAAGCTTGCCCGCTTCGATTAACCCTTGAACCGCTCTCTTCAAGACTGTGCAGTTGTCGGTTGTGTGGCCAAAATGATCATGGAAGGCGCAGTGCTTACTCATGTCGAGGGGTGCATTTGAGATCCTTGGATGGTAGTCCCTGAGAGGCTCCAAAAGGCCTTCCCTTACTAAGCCCTTGAAAATCAAGCCCATGGGCATCCCAAAATCATCAAAATGTTCTCTTTGCCTTAGAGGACCACCATTTCTTGGTTGCTTTTGGATGCCGTCAATTGTACACAATTCCCTCTTTCCTTTAATGGATTTTGCAGCCGTGTTGGAAGGATAAGGTTTATAGCGGTGAGACATGTTCCGACCCGTAGTGCTTCCCCGTGCACGAACCCTTTTGATGTACTCATCGATGTTATCGTCGAGATTTGACCTTTTGTAAAACTCATTCGTGTCAGATACACAAGATTGGTATGGTGAGATGGCCCGAGTCGAGCGATCGTCGATACTCTCGTTGCTAGGCTTTTCTTGTACCTTCTTAATTGGTTCTTTCAATAATCCTTTGGACGAGTCAATAGGAACAGCTGGGGCGCTCGACACCGCCACAAGATTGGCATCGATAAATGAAACCACGGTAGGAAGTACTGCGATGGGAGGGACGACGATCGAGCATTAAAAGCGTGACCGTAACCCTCCTCATAAGGCTTGGCGGTTGCCGAAGATGAGGATATATGGCTCGTAATGGGTGGATACCGGGGAGCGATGAGTGCGGATCCAAAAAGGCTGCTTTGAAGACATGAGATTTGAGGCATCGTAACAGTAGGGAGTGAACGTGTCTTGACCACACTGAGGAATGTGACTACAAGGGTAATTTGCATCGTACTTGATGAACAAGAGCATCTTGCGTAAGCAGGGTGGAGAATTTGATGAGGATCATTTGACCTTGTCGGACTTCCCAATAGGAGGGTGAGGTAGAGCTTGGTGGATGTTGTAAATACGGTAAACCCGATGAAGTGGTGATAAGAGCACAGTGGCCCATGTGATCTTGCGGTATCATAGGGGCAAGTGTGCTTCGAGAATTGGAGGAAGCAAGCGGCCCCCTCGAACCATGGAGCACGAGAAGCGAATTGTCCCAAAATGGCTTGCGGAGCCATGTCAAAGCTATGGGCTTGAGAAGTCGTGAAGCGGCCCATTCCGAGATGATGACCCGAACCAGGCTGATGTTGTGAAGTAGTAAAGCTGGCCCCTTCCAAGCGTGACCCGAACCGGGCGATGTTGTGAAGTAGTAAGCGGCCCCTTCCAGGCTGTGGGGCGAAAGCCAGCTGATTCAATCCTGGTGGTGAGATGCGAGAGGCAGGGGGCGGGTTGACCTAGATCGGGTTTGTTGAGGAGTATCGAGCTGTAGGGGCTGAGATGTCTTGGCCCGACCAATTCCGGGCCCGATGGCCCGGGCCGGGCGAGGTTTTGGAGTAGCGAACCGGCCCATTCCAAGCCTTGCGGGCGAAATAGGCGGATTGAAACCCAAAGGTGAAAACCGAGAGGCGCCGGGGAAGTTGACCAAGATCGGGTGTTGAGGAGTATCGATACGATGAGGCCGAGAAGCGGTGAGTGATAGGGCAGGGGATGCTTGGCCCATTAGTAGTTCTACACGAAAGGGAACAGGGCATTTGATGGTAGTTGGCATGCCCGGGAGGGTAATTAGTTCCAATCTTCGCATCAGCCGTAAAGGTTCCATTAGGGTTGCGAACAATTGTTAGCCCACAGGTTACGATACCTTCCAATAAGCGGCTGATCGAGCCTCTTGATGTTGTCTTATCTGTTCCAACACCTGATTCCCTTGCTCGGCATTTTGCGGATTTTCGGGGTGCGGAGTTGTACGTCCCCACAGTTCTCCTACGAGTTGGCCATTACGAAACTTTGAGCTGAAGCGAAGGAGGAAGCGATGAAGTATCGACTCCGGAATGACTGAGCTGAACAAATGATAACCCGGGGTCTTGATCCAAACTTTGCTTCTTGTGGAAGGCACAAAAGGGTGTGTTTCGGACTCGGGAAGCGGAACGAGGTTGGTGTTTGGGCTTAGGGCTCATGCAACATGCGATTATTCGTTTAAATTTACTTAAAACATGTTTTATTAAACCTAATCGGTTGGAAAAGATTGCTCTTCTTTTTCACAAACTACTCTGGATCCTGGATCAGTGGGCCCCGTCACTACGTCTATAAGCCCCTCGTATTCCATCGTACTTCGACCTCCCGGGGTGGGACGGCCACAGGCGAGGTCCTATAGGGCAAGCGGGTCCCACCGGCCGAAAGAAAAACAATCCTAAAAGTCGGCGGGTAATCGAGTCTTAACGAGCATTCGATGTAAATTACGGACAAGGCGCGTCGAAAGTCAAGATCATGTCCGAGGTTTCGACAAAAAGTCGGCATGATTTGGACTGTTAAATGTCCACGATTGATCTTGACTTGTCGTCAATTAGGCCGTAATTAGGCATGGAATAATCGTTAATTCTTGATGACTCAGTGTCATGCTTTGGGAGTCGATGTATAATTTGTGCCGATCAGTCGAAGTCAAGGCGCCGAGTCAATATCTGGTCAAAGTCCGTGACGGAAAACCGGCGAGAACTTCGGCGGATTAGGGTCCCAGAAAGATATTGACTTGGTATGCCGACTAAGGCTTGAAAGGAAAGGTCTATACAGACGGGGGCACGACACGGACCCGGACTAAAAACCAGCGGGTCTCGGACAAAGTGTGTCACGGACAAGTGCATGGTCGACACGAGGCTCCATGGGATGTTTGGGTAGTCCCGTGCTTGCACCGAGAGGCGTAATAAGACCAAACGGGCCGCGACAGGGATTTCCCCGGGTTAGGGACGTAGTGTGCAGTGTAAGGTCACGTGCGCGTAGTGTGCAAGCAGTCTATTTTCTTTTTCTGAGTAAAATAGAAATTTTTCATGTGTCTTAAAAAAAAATATGATGCATGATTTTTTTTTGAAAATTTTCTTTTTTGAAAAAAATCTTTTTTTTTTTTGAAATTTTTGTTTGAAATGTTTTTTTTATTTTTTTTGAAATTTAATGAACACATAAGCACAAAAATTCCAACAGTTAGGGACATGATTCCGACAGTCAAAATTTTGACTTTTTCCGAGGCGGCCAAAACAACACGAAATGTGCAAAATCAACACACACACACAAAACAAACGGTTTCAAATGCCGGGACGGAAGCTTGACCCTCAAAAGTTTTTCTCCTTTTTTTTTTGAAAAGATAAAACTGATTTTTCCCCAGCGGAGTCGCCACTGTGATGTACCCGATTTTTGAAATCAAACGGAGTCGCCACGCCATTTTTGTTTTAAGGGCCAAAACTTTGAAAAATGCCTGAAATAAGAGATTTGGGTTCGGAGGTCACGTTACACGCCGGGAAGAACGTTAGTGTTCACCCGGAATGCCTCGTAAAACGAGTCTTCCAAGCATTAAAAACTATTTGTGTGTGTGTGTGTGTGTGTTACTTTGGCCAAAATAAGTTGAAACTCAGAAAATTAAAAATTGGGAATCATTTATTAGACTTTGGACAGATCCCATGATTTTTAATATGATTTTTGGGTTGAGTTTTGGGACTCAAAGGATTTTTTGATGTTGAAAAACAATTCTGCCAGAATGAAAAAGGCAGTGGACACTTTATTTTGAAATGGACTTAAGGGCCTCAAAAATCCAGAATCTGAGGAAACTCAGAGAATGAAAGTTGTTCCAGACACCTTAAATAAGATTTATGTAAAAGAAATTTCCCATTTGGAGTTGATTTGGTGGACCAAAACCTTCTGGAAATCCCAGATATGAAATCTGGACTTCCAGAGACTAAGGAACTGACCTTTAAAAGAAAATTTGAAAAAGGGAGTTTTACTCACGCAAAAAATAAAGTAAAAATATGTCTGTAAAGCTCTTTATGTTGGATACAAAAAGTGTTTTGTAGTCAACACCAAATTCCAAGTTTATCTGTGTCCAAAAAATTAGACCATGGACAGAGATCTTAGAAAATTGCTACTGGACAGCAACTCTCTTAAGAAGAAAAACATGATTTTAAAGGGGGTTTGGCATCCATGCTTGTCCCTATTTCCCTAGGTTTTGATTAGTGATCACTTGAAATTTTAGTGGTGAATCAACTATATCAAACCATCCTTGGGGTACATTAGGACTAAGCACTTCATTTGCTTGGGAAGGGGAATTTTATCCTTGAAAATGAAGATTTGATGTATGAAAATGATTTTAGGGTTTTGAAAACTTGTTTGCAAGTAAGTAAATCACTACAAAAAAAGTAATTATTAGGGACTGAATTTTTTGGGTCGGGAGAACTCTCTAGTCCCTATTATCCCCTTAATAAGTCAGCTGTACGCCGGATGAAATTAAGGGACGGCAAAATTGGGTCTTTAACGTTACAAATAAATGAAATTAAAAAAAAAAAAAAGGAAACCTCCCAAAACCCTCTGCTCTTCGCCCACTACGCCTCTTCCGCACCATCCCTCTCTAATCTCACGCCAACTTCCACCGCCGTTCTCTGCGATAGTCGTCGGGTTTCTGCAATCGTCGTCATCATCAAGGTTTCTGCAATCGTCATCAAGGTATCCCTCTATTGTTCTGCAATCGTCGTCGGTTTCCCTCTATTGTTCGATTAGCCGTATGTAAACCGTAATAATCCCCTCTATTGTTCGATTCTTCTTGTTCATTAGCCGTTCTCTGCAATCGTGAAGGTTTCCCTCGCCGCTCTCTAATCGATTTTAGCCGCCGTTCTCTGCAATCGTCAAAGAAGGTACTTTCTCTCTCTACTTATTTGTAATGAATGGTAAAAAGTGCCTTTGGAGGCTCCTCTAATTAGACGAAATAAAGTAGAACTCACAATTGAGTTGGCCAACCACAAAAGATTCTGACCATTCTGGTGTCTAAAGAGGGTGATAAAGCATGAATCCCTACTAGAACAAGAGAATACTCCTTCCATCTCACAAAGTTAAGGATTACACGTATGTAGAGATGTTTTGTTGCGCCTAAATTAAACCTTTTTCATACCTTATGCTCAAGCTTAAACCTTTTTCATACCTTATGCAAAAAAATCTGATGGAGAATAAGTCAAGACAAAACATGATATTTACTTTCTGTTAAGGGTAATTTTGGAAAAGAAAAATATCACTACAAGCTTTGAATAGTCAAATGGGAACATCATTCTAGGACGGAGGGAGTAATTCGAATATAAAAATCAGTGAAACCTAGGTCACAGTGCACTAACCTACCCCTGGTTAAGCTTGAACAAGCCCTTACCGGCTTATCAATGCACTGGTGGTGATGATATTTTGTTTATTTAACTTAACAAATATCATCCCAACAAATTTAGAATATCTGCTCTTAGTATAGTTCTTTAAATTTGGTTTTTATGTTAATTGATTCTTTTAATTTATTTTATGTTTTTGAATTTTAGTCTGTCTTATTTATATATCTCCATCTCAAAATGAGTTCCCTTTTTCTCCATGAACATGAAAAAGCCAAGGGTCACTCATTTTTGGGGGCAGGTAGTACCACTTTTGTGTTGGTCTTAACCATTGTGTTTAGTCCTGTGCAAGCAGTTTCTGGCATTCCAACAACTGACTTGACCTTATTGCAGACTTTTGACTGTGTGCTAGCTATATCTTAATTGTTGCATCTCTTTTGTGTGTTGTATCAAAGATGTTGTGTTCTATTCATGTTTGTTATTGTGATGTTCTTTCATGTCCCAAATAAATGTGGTACTTTTTTTACGTTAATACAAATGAAGTTTGAGCAATACTTTTAGGTTAATTAAATCAATCTAAACGATTATATTATAGTTTTTCCATTCAAAGTATGTTTTGCGTAGGCATGTTATATACTAAGAAAGTACTTGATTTACTTATAATTTTCTAAGTGATTAATATTATGTGTTTGTATATGTTAACAGTTCATTAAAGTAGTTATGGATAAGACTTGGATTGCATTACGAAATCGGACTTCAAAGTCATATAAAGATGGGGTTGATGCTTTCCTAAGCTTTGCGTTTAGGGAGAAAGATACCGCGAGAGACGTGATTTACTGCCCGTGTAGCAAGTGTCGGAATCGTTATTACCGAAACCTTGAGATGGTAAAGATACATATAGAGATGCACGGCTTTGATAAACATTACACAAATGGATGTCTCAAACACAAGTATGACTTGGTAGTTCAATTGTGCAATCTCTCTGATTTTTCATCAAGTAACTAGACAAAAAAAAAATGCAAGCTTTAGCAGCCATTGTTGATGTTTTTAGAATGTGAGGTGTGTAGTTCACATTGTCATGTGCTTATGCAATCCTCTGTAGTAATGTTATCAGTGTTGTGAAGTAAAATAGCACCATTATTCCTTGTCTGAACGAAACAATGGCCCTTGTAAAAGATGCTTCTTTAATATTCACATTATATGGCTGGTGTAAATGCATTAGTACCGAGTGTACGTAGGCTCATACTATAATAGTGATGTGTTGCTCTCTCCTTGTTGATTGCTTGGGACAGAGGCATAAGTAGTCCCATACTTGTCATTTTCCATGATGGAATTGAGCTTGTACTGACTTAACATAACTACTAATGGTTTTAGATGTCACAACTTTTCTACAGAGGAAGCTGAGATAAGTGACTATGAAAGCGGAGGGAGTGCTGCGATATGAAAAATGCATTTCCACTGCCATTCAATAAGCTTTGATAAGGTAATAAGGCTCAGAATATTAGTCTTTCAGTTTTCTCACTTACCTGGTTTTCTGCCACAACATGGTTTATGGCTAAAGCTATGCATCAGCAGCAACCTAACTGAAAACACACATTAAAATGAACAACCTACACTTGTTCAAAGTGACATTAGTATGTTATACATTGTTCTTACAGTTACTTTTAGAGTATGAAATTTTCTAGAGAAGTTATCTATGAGATCTAAGATAAATTTTGAGTACATCTTTGGAAACTGAAAGAAAATTGTTACATTATTTGCACATCTTTGGACAGTTTTGTTGTTGGTTAGCTTCTATTGGCTGAGTGTCCCTAATGTGCAGACTATAGAGGCTGCATCACTTGCTTGATTTGATTTGATAGTTCTACTTTGGCATTCTATCCTTGTTGAAGCTGTAACAGTTTAGACTTTTTTGCTTAATTGTTTGCGTTTTTTCTCATCGCAGATATGTGAAGGAAAAAGATCGTAGATGCTGAGCAACCAAGTTAACCACTATCAACGTTGATGCATTTATTTTGTTTATCATAGTTTTACTGAGTTTTGGCAGACATTTTTTGTTCAAATATTAAGCGGTTGAACTAAGCATGGATGTGTTATAGATTTATGATGTCCTTTTGATCT
This sequence comes from Adenophora triphylla var. japonica, assembly GCA_022495995.1. Taxonomy (NCBI): domain Eukaryota; kingdom Viridiplantae; phylum Streptophyta; class Magnoliopsida; order Asterales; family Campanulaceae; genus Adenophora; species Adenophora triphylla. The sequence continues at coordinate 27,235 of JAFEMH010006430.1, forward strand.
TGGCAGACAGACAGTAGTACTAATTTAAGTTGAGTTTTTCTTAATGAAATTGTTGTCTTTTGATCTATAATAGCAATTTTATTGCAAAGTGTGTTTGAATTTTGATTTTTAGGTTTGGTTTTATTATATAATTACAATTCATTTAGTATATATAAAAGCCGACCTTAAATCTTTCCCTCCAAAATTATATTTTGGCGCAAAATTACATTAGGGTCGGCAACGCGCGTCCCTAATAATTTCCCGGGACAAAAAATAAATTGGCGCTAAATTAATATTAGGGTCGGCGACGCATGTCCCTAATAATTTCCCGGAAAAAATTTAAATTGGCGCTAAATTAATATTAGGGTCGGCAAATCCGACCCTAATAACCCGTCCCAAAAAAAATTGGCTCCAAATATATTACCCGCTAAATTAATTTTTAGGACCGATGCATGCCGTCTTTAATACATTATTGGGGACGGTGACGGGGGTCCCAAAGTTTTAGAGTCGCCCTTTATTCCGGACCCCATTTTCCCGTCCCTAAGGCCGACCTAAATACCTTTAGGGACGGCAAAATGGCCTTTAGGGACGGTGACGGGCCGACCCTAAAAAGTGTGTTTCTTGTAGTGAAAAGAAGAACACTTTGAAAGTAATGTTGATCCTTGTAGAGGATCATCCATGGAGATGAACTTCCATGGTGATCCTCTTGGATCTAAAGCAAGAAATGAACAAATTACATCTTCAAAGTTTGAGATGCATGCATGGATGAGAGAGATTTAGGGTAGGGAGAGGGAGGTTATACCTATCTTCCCTTGTGTTTGTGTTTGAATGGATTCAAGGCTTGGTTTGAATGTGTTTAGGGTTTGAAAGTGTTTAGGGTTGGTGATTAGAGTTGGTCAAAGAGAAAACAAGTAGATAACAATGAAGTCCTCTATGTTTTCTCTCTAATCCTCCTCCTAAAGGGTGATTTGAGCTTGAGTTAGTGTATGTATGAGAGTATGTATGAGAGTGATTTGAAAGTATTTTGAGTGAGTGGGATTTGGGAAAGATTGGAGAGAAAATGGTGGCAATTCAAGTGAATTCCCACTGTTTTCTCTCTATTTTCGCCTTGAGTCTTTGTTCTTTGTGAGTGATTTGTGTTGTGTGGCGAGAGAGGAGGGGTCAATTTATAGGCCACTTTGAAATCTTCAAAGATGTCCGCGCGGAGGGTTGCAGAACGTGCACGGTGCATTAAATGCTTTGCTCCAGGCTTTGAACAGGAAGAATATTATTCAAAAATTCCAGCAGTTTCTGTTTTTCAACTTGCCTAATTCGGATTTTCCAATTTCTTTTGCTTTTTGAGATTCTTTTGTAGGTTTAACCTTAAATAACAATGCCCACTTTGCCCTTGCTTTGTTAGAAATGTTAGGAATGTTAGGAATTGTTAGGAATGTTATAACTTTCGTTAATTTTCCAACGAAAATACTAACAACTCAAATTGGAGTACTTACACATCTCTCTCTCAAAATGACCTGAGTTGCCCCCATCTCCCTCTCATACCAATCCAAGTAGGCCGTGGTCAAGATGGTACTCTTCCTGTTCTTGAGAATGGCCCAGGGTGGGAAAGCAGAATAGGTCCAAGCCCTCGAGAAAAATGAGAAGTTGGTTGGATCCCTCATGTCCAAAGACACCACCTCCTAATCGTCTAATGGCTCCTGCAAGGTCCCGAACTGCCTGGATACCAAGCAGGGTATGTAGAAGAATGACCAAGAAAGCCCTGGAACCCTCACTATATAGGACTCCTGAAATGTCCTCCGGGTTTGCAACCTCCAATGAGGTACCCACCAATGAATGTCCGAGGTGGACAACCTAGCCATCGTTAACTCCCAGTCACCCTGGTCCTGTTGCCTAGGTGCCCCCTCTGAGAAATCACCCAAGGGCACTAAGTAGGCGAAGCCCCCGACAAAGCCCCAAGCCTCTCCTGCAACCACAAAGTCAACAAAGCCGGGCTCCCAGACCTCATGAAATGGTATCCCCTAGCCATCCTGTCGATACCATGCAGAGTCTCGCCCAGAACCAGCGGAATAATATCCTTCCCAGCCTTGCAATCCCTGACCATGTCCAAAAGGCCGCCATGACAGACCCCTACGGACTTAATAGTGAACAAGGATGAGAACACACAGAGGATAAAGGCATCCATAGCCACCAGGGTAGTAGCCATATCTGGAAATCCAAACCTGCTTGGGATATCAGAAAGGTCAATCCTGTCAGGGGCTACCATCATCCCCTCGGCCTCTTCCAGAGAGATTTGCAGAAAAGATGCCAGCTTTACCGTCATCGGCACGTTTCCGGTCAGAGGAATCGACACGGCCTCCATTTCTGGACCCCCAATCAATGCCCGAAAGTCCTCAAAGGTTGGGATGAGCTCATTGTAAGAAAATCAGTAAACGTGTCTCCGGACGTCCCAAAACCTCGCTGCGGCTCTCAAAAGGTCCCAATCGGGCGGGAGATCCTTCAAATGCCATAAAAACTTGATCTTGAAGGTGGTATCGAACAGCCCCTTGTTGGATTGGAAGTTGCGTCTCATCCAAGATTGAAGATCGGACAGAAAACGATCCCTTTTCCCCTTTTGTAGTCTGACGGGTTTCTCCATGGCAAGTGATCAAAGTTGATGTCTTTTGGTCAAAAATATGCTCTGGGATCAGTTGGGACAAGTCTAGGGTGAAAATGAAATGAAAAGGCCAAGCCTTGGTTTTATTTGAAAAAAAAACCAGTTCAGACAAGACTTCTGGCCGCACGGCTTCATTTGCCTCAAGACCTGGCCGGACGGCTTCATTTGCTTGCTGTAGAAAAAAAATCTGCAGCAGCTCTTGCTACTGCCCAAGTGGAATTCTCACCCCACTTTCTCAATGAAACCTGCATAAAAACATATCCAAACACCATCCATGCAGTTATATATCATCACAAACCATTTTGGCCCAGTTTCAGCCCCATTTCCAAGCAAAAAAGTTGCCCCGAGGCTCAAGTAATATGCAAATTCATAAAGCATTGATTAGAAAAGCAAATAAAAGACCAATACATTGTTTTCGCCCCATCGATGCCCAAATAAAACGAAAAATAAACAAAATGTGCATAAAAATTGTTCATTGTTTGTTTCCTTCCTAGATCAATCCCTAAGAAATCCTAAGCCTCCGACTCATCGTCGTCCCTGCTTATCTCGTAGAAGCTAGGACCCTTCATCAAGTCTTCACAATCACTCACATCAGATAGGTTGACATTCACATGCTCGTACTCTGCTAGCTGCTCCAGGATGCTGGTGTTGGGCCCCTATCCTCGAGGCATAGCACTGGTAGAGGAGGTCGCATACTCTGTGGCCGACGAGGCAGAGGCAGTGCTCCCAACGTGCCTTCTTTTTTCGCACGGGCTCCTGCACGTTCGTTCCAGCCCTGGAAGCGCATGCCAACTTCCTCAGAAGGGACCGGCACACATCTTTCCAGTCCCTGTTCTGCCGTACCTAGCCGTCATAGGAACGAGCAGGAACCTGAGAAAAAAGAGAAGAAAAACTCAGATAATCTCAAGAAAGGTTCAAAATCGCAAAAAGAAAAGAAGTCCAAAAAAGAAGAGACCCTAGAGATACTTACAGTGTTGTCAGGCGGCAGAGTATACCGGGGCTCCCTCGTGTCAGGAACAGGTATCATAAACCTCCTCGATACCCCGTTCACCACATAGGAGAGATGAGCAGGAGGCATGGGTGGGTCAGTCGACTCAACTTCCCCGTATCCTTGAGTAACAGCCAGCTTCACTAGCTTCTGCGACATCCTCAACCGCTTCTCCACGAAGGTGGCATATGGGGTAGCAAAGTCAAAATACTCCTCAGCCGCCACGCCGGCCTGATACCTCGCTATCTCATCCTCCGACCAGCCCCTGGGCTGCAGCATGCGTGGTGGAGGATCGTGAGGGGTAATGGCATCCAAAGTAGGGACATGGCCATGTTGCCTAGAAAAGCGGTCCCCCAAGTAAATGACGTCACAAGTCAGCCCCGTCAACCACCTCCTCTGCCTAGTCGCCTCCAAGGCATCCCCTAGCAGGACCTCCAGGTACCTCCCCCACGGATAGAAATTAACCCCATCATGTCCATCCCCGTTGATGACTGGCCTCACCATCTTGTAGTCAAAAGTGATCCGGGTCTTCCCGATAAACTTGTCTCTAGCCTCTCCCCTCCAACGAATCATGGCTGGGAAAATCTCTGAATCACTCTGTTGGTTCCAAGGAAAGAACCCAATCACCTCACAAAACCAGACCTGCATGTTCAAAACAAAGGGTCATTTCTCTCACAAAAATCTCAAGACAGAAGAGTAAAAAGAGAGAAAAGAAAGTGAGAATACCTCAAGCGCAAAAGAGAAGCAATCTATCGAAGCAGCCTTGTTCCGGCTGTACATATCAAGAGAGAAGTAAAGCTCAGCCAATTCGGCCTCACCCCAAGAGACCGCCCCAACCTCATCCAGGTTCTCCAAAGAGTCAAGCAGGTAAACCATAGCCAACGTCCCAGAGTTTGCAAAAATGGTGACTGACAGCATCAACCACAAGAAAGCTCTCGCTAGCTGGTGGGCAGTCACCTCGTTGGCGGCAAACCCCTGCATGCACTCTAGGACCGCCACTTCAACATTCCTCGTCTCCATCCCGAGCCCCTTAGGACGGAGGTCAAACCCAACCAGAGCTCTAAACTCCTCCGCAGTAATGTGGTCTCTCTAAGTCACAGGCCTCCCAGTGAACTGCAAGCTTGTAATAGCAGTAAAGTCGGCTGGCGTCACCGTGATCTCCCCCCAGCTGAGATGAAAGCTGTGGGTGGTGTCCCACCAGAACTTTGAGAGGGCTTGGACTAGCCCCTTGCTCTTAGAGGTCACATGGATGCCTCTGCGGATAGCGTCAATGAACAGATCAAGGCTGGTAGCCATCACCAGCTGCTTGGGGTTCACCCCATTCTTCTCGAAGTTGGGCATCCTGTCCCATAGCTTCACAGCAACCTCAGAAGGTCCCCTCGACTTGTTCTCCTGTAGGAAAACACAACAAAAAATGTGTCAGTCCTTCATCTCATCTCAAAAGCATGCATATATTCAAAAGTGCACATATTTTCAAAGGAAAGCATTCATAAGAGATTTCTAGCATCTTTTGCCTAGAAAACGTGTCCTTCATCTTTTGGAGCACGTCATGTCGAGCACATTGCTCTCAAGAACAAAATTCCAATTTTCAAAATTCTTTGCACATAAACATTATTTTTTTAAAAAAAATGGCATGCATGAATCCTTTTCATCATTCAAAATCTCGTTTTCCCATTCATGATCAAGAATTGACCTAGTTCTAGCACATGTAAGGACTCCGTCACATTTTAGACATCATTTTTCTTACTTTATTTTCAAAAAATGAGTCATTCTCATTCTTTTTCAAATAAATCACACATGCATGTTCATTTGTGCCCTTAGCCTCATAGGTTAATCATCAAAATTACAAAATCATCAGCAAAAATCCTAGGAAAATTCGAAAAATTCCTAAAAATCGGGTCAAGCCCTAAATCAATCAAAATTCCAATCAAAATTGACGAAATCAAGCAAATCAAGAATGCTTACCCCAATGGATTGAGGCTTCGTCGATTTGTGCTCTCCCCTACCGGGATAAAGCTCAAACGGAGGCGTGTTGAAGTCATACTTCTTCTCCGTTCGAACGAGCTCCCTCCTCCTCCTTCTAGCGGCTTCAGATATGTTTCTTCGTGCTTGCCTAGGCACTAGGTTCCCTTCCGGATCCATCTTGGGTGAAAGAAGCAAAGGAATTGAAGGATAAATTCTCTCTCTCCTCTTTCTCTCCTCCTCGGAAGAACGCAGGCGGCAATGGCGCCCAATGCCCGTTTCAATTCTGTTAAATAATCTGGTGAAATTAAATTTCTAGCCGGACGGCCTCTTTTTCCTCCACCTCATGTCGGGCGGCCTCATTCGCTCTGAGCAGAAATTACACTTATGCCCCTGGACTTTCCACTTAGGCATACAACTCCCGTTATTTCTTAACCAGAATAACGCTGTTCCCAAAGGATATCCGTTATCTCCAAGAAAAACAAACTTTCCTCCCGAGTCGCCTCTGTTACTTCCGTTATAACGGAATAACGCTAGGTGACATCCTCCGAATTGTCAAAACTCTAAACTTTAGCTACCTCTATCTCCTAGATAGTGAAGTACGCTCAAGTTCTCCAAACTTTAGCTACCCCTATCTCATAGATAGTGAAGTACGCTTCAGTTTCTCTAAACTTTGGCTACCTCTATCTCATAGATAGTGAAGTATGCTCAAGTTATCCCAACTTTAGCTACCTCTATCTCATAGATGGTGAAGTACGCTCAAGTTCTCCCAACTTTAGCTACCTCTATCTCATAGATGGTGAAGTATGCTCAAGATCTCCCAACTTTAGCTACCTCTATCTTATAGATGGTGAAGTACGCTCAAGTTCTCCCAACTTTAGCTACCTCTATCTCATAGATGGTGAAGTACGCTCAAGTTCTCCCAATTTTAGCTACCTCTATCTCATAGATAGTGAAGTACGCTCAAGTTTTCCCAACTTAAGCTACCTCTATCTCATATATAGTGAAGTACGCTCAAGTTTTCCCAACTTATGCTACCTCTTCTCATAGATAGTGAAGTACGCTCAAGTTTTTCCAAACTTTAGCTACCTCTATCTCCTCGATAGTGAAGTACGCTTTAGTTTTCCAACTTTAGCTGTCTCTATCTCCTCGATAGCGACGTAAGCTTTAGTTCCTTTAGGTGACAACCTCCATTAATTGTCAATCAGGTGACAACCTCCATTAATTGTCAAATCAGGTGACAACCTCCATTAATTGTCAATCAGGTGACAACCTCCATTAATTGTCAAATTAGGTGACAACCTCCATTAACTGTCAATCAGGTGACAACCTCCATTAATTGTCAATCAGGTGACAACCTCCATTAATTGTCATCAGGTGACAACCTCCATTAATTGTCAATCAGGTGACAACCTCCATTAATTGTCAATAAGGTGACTCTTCCATTAATCGTCAAAACCTCAAGGATCCTAGACATGTTCCTAACTATCTAGTGAGACTTAAACTACGACCAAGGCTTGATTCCTCCGGGATATGTAGGTAGCCTTTCATAAAGGTCCAGCCATCCGACCGCAGTGGTCACCCTTTTCATGCCTCACTCCTTAGTGGTGCATGAGCCTTTCATAAAAGGTCCAGCCATCCGACCGCAGCGGTCACCCTTTTCATGCCTCACTCCTTAGTGGTGCATGAGCCTTTTATAAAAGTCTAGCCATCCGACCGCAGTGGTCACTCTTTTTCCTTCATCGCTCCTCAGTGGTAAAGTAGCCCCTCATAGAGGTCTAGATATCCGACCACATCGGTCACTTCCTTCATCTAGCATATCCCCAGTAGGATCAGTCACTTGACCTCCTAGGTCGCTTTCCTTCCATTTTCCTAGCAAGAGACCAGTTTCTCTTCGCCATTCCCTAGCGGATCTTTTCCGAACTACGGCCTGGATTGATTCCTCCGGGATACGTAGGTAGCCTACTTTAGGTTTAGCCAATTCGTCACATATGATACCCCCTTTCCCTAGCGGATCTTATCCCGAACTACAATTATGGCTTGATTCTCCCGGGATACGTAGGTAGCCTTCCAAAGGTTCAGCCACTCGACCACCTTGGTCACCCAATCCATCTCGGCAGTTCGCCAGATTGGATCCTTTTTCATCGACAACCCCACTCGCCCTGCAAGTGACGTTGCCGAGGGGCTTCTGTAAGTACCCAAATCTGGCTCATACCTTCCGGTAAAGTTTCCCGGCAATTCCCCGGACTTTCCTAAAATTCAGGGGCAATTTGGGAACTTTTCAAACCTTCCGAGGGGTGAAGGACTTGCTAGGAATTAAAATTCCACGTAGTCCTTCACTGGAAAACACCTTCTAGAATGCCACCTTGCATGGTTCTAGAAATAAGCTGAGTCACTAAGGGATAAGACCGCACGACCTCATTAGCTTTGGGGTTACAGCCGCACGGCTTCATTAGCCATCACCAGGCTGCCTATAAATAGAGGCCTCCTCTATTCATTTTGATATACAGTTTTCAGCATTGTTACTCTGCCAAAATACCTACACAAATTTCTAGAGAGCTGAGAGCAACCAAAATCACCTCCCCCCTCTTCAAAACCCTTCAAAAGTTGGTCCTTCCCTAGGCAAACTTCAAGGAGATAGAGGAACACCACCATTGGTAACCTCTCCTCCCCTTTTTCCTAAAATATACTTGTCATTACTTGATATATTGTTCCTTGCTTTATATATTGTCATCTACTTGATTGGTATTTGATATATTGCCATTAAAGATCACATCTTTAGTCATGTAGATCATATATACCCCCATTCCCTTTATCACATGGGATCCATGAAAGATCCAACCCAAGGATGAACAATAAGATCTCAAATGGCTTGTTCTAGGGTGTATCTCTCACATGGTGATGTGAAAATAGCATCCTTTGCATATAAAAATGTCATCTTTGCATGTAAAAATGTCATCTTTTTCATTAAAAATGTCATCTTTATTCATGCATGATATCCCCCCTTCCCATAGACCTTGCTTCCAAGAATTGTCCACCTAAAAGGTTCATAAAGGACATAGGAAAGCTATAAAGGTCCTTCCTTTTCATTCCTAGTCTAGCTTGCATCATGTTCATTACATATGTTAGCATAAAAATGTCATCTTTAGTTAAAATGCATTCCCCGTGTCCCTCATGGTTGGATCACTCTCCAAGAATTGCCTAGTGACCTTCATAAGGCACAAAAAGGCATAGGATGAGTATAAAGATCCAATTTTTATACCCCTCCCTTAGTCCCCTTTGGTACTTGAAGCATCTCTTGGGGTGTAACGGTGTAAAGGTCATATCTTTACATCGTTTTCTCCACATAAAGATGCCATAGACGGATTCTCCTTTAGAAAAGGATGAACTTGAGCCCCACATCTCCGATCATCACTTGAGACGAGCATAAATGTCCCGACAAAGCTCAAATCGTCTCAAGATGTAGGATTGATGGGCAAAGGTCCTTCCTTTCTAAAGAATCTCATCCTTGGACTATAAAAAAGGTGTCCATATCTTGATCTCATATGACCCAAGGTCTCATCATGACGATCATAAGTCCAAGATGAGAATGGGATCAAAGTCCCTAACATATCAAAATCCAAGGAATCCCGAGCGATAACCAACTCATGGTTTATACGTCCGGAAGATAACTTGGTACATTCCCTCCTTTTCAAAAACACATCCCACACACGAAAACACAAAGGCAAGAATGAAAATCGGATCTTGGAAGACTTGCTTCGACAAGGCTTCTTGGGTGAACGACGATCCGTTCTTCCCAAGGGATAACTTAACCTCCGGACCCAAATCCTTTTTTTCAAAGTTTTGAGGAAATCAAAACGGCGTGGCGACTCCGTTTTTCAATTTAAACCGGATGTTTTCAAACCAATGTGAGGCGGTGATCCCCTTACATGAGAAAAGCGGTTCCAAATAAATAATAAAAAAAATAAAAGAGCCGCGATCTTGGGCACCACATTCACACTTGTTAACCCTATTGTAGAATGTTTGAAGATTTAGCTCGAGATTTATCTCCAGAACTCATCACAATTAGGACAGACAAAGAATTTCCAAACTGGCTAAGGAAATATGTAAATATTTCGTATCATTCAAATTTATTCTATACACTTTTTTAAAAATTCAATCTTAAAATTGTATTAAATTGGTTACATATTGTCTTATCGATAACTGAACATCTGGGTGATGCCAAAGCTGCGAGGTTAAGACATTTAGCAGCAACTCCGTACTTGAATGTTAATTTATACAACAGTTATTTAATGAATGGTTATGTGTTTCATACCAAAACTTATGGGGACTCTAAATTAATGTGGAATAAGTTGGTTCCTTTTTGTTTTATATATAATTCATTATTTAAGTTAAAATGTTATTGTATAAATATACTTGGAAGGTTTGTAGGTGCATACCCTACACCCGGGACAAAGATCGGGGCATATTGGCGGTCTTGAGTCATGCACGAGTTTTGGTCCATCTGGAAAGCATTGCCACAGGAGGAAAAGGAGTATGCTTGGGAGGTGTTTAAGGTTATATGTTAATGGTTTTTATTTAAAACTTAAATGTTAGTTTGTTATTAAAATGTTATAATTAATAATGATTATACTCTTTTAATTTTATAATGTTATCATTATATGTTGTAGTTGAAATTTACATGGGCTGAGGACATCGACGAGGGGATGGTTAAAAATATTTCATGCAGCAGTGTCAGAAGTTATTTCGGGATCATATTGGTAACATATTTATCTATCCTTAATTAGTTTAATGAACAATGATTATACTCTTTTAATTTTATAATGTTATCATTATATGTTTACGAGATATTACAGTGGCTGGAGAAGGGATTGGCGCCCGAGACTCCGACTTGGATGACTGAGGAGGTGTTTCGTAGATTTTGCAAATATTGGAGGTCGGAAATGGCGTTAATGAAAGCCCAACAGGCTCGGGCAAATAGAGCGAGCTCTTCGGGGTCGGCGACAAAGCATACGATGGGTACGATCAACGTCGCTGATCATCATATGCGTATAGTATTTATGTTAGTTTAAATGTAGTGTATGCATGCTTTGAAATCAGTTTATATACGTATGTTAGCTAGGGAGCCATGTTTATGCTATGAAATCCATGGTTAGTTTAATTGACTTTGAAACTAAACAGGACGGTTGTATGCACGTTGTTGGTGGGTGTTAGTGTAAATAATAAGAAATACATGGGTTGTTAGTTTAAATGTAGTGTATGCATGCTTTGAAATCAGTTTATGTGCGTATGTTAGCTGGGGAGCCATGTTGATGCTATGCAATCCATGGTTTTAGTTTAATTGACTTTGAAACCAAACAGGACAGTTGTATGCACGTTATTGGTGGGTGTTAGTGTAAATGATAAGAAATACATGGGGTGATAGGGTAAAATTTAGTGTATGCATGCTTTGAAATCCGTTTATGTACGTATGTTAGCTGGGGAGCCATGTTGATGCTATGAAATCCATGATTTTTGTTTAATTGACTTTGAAACCAAACAGGACAGTTGTATGCACGTTGTTGGTGGGTGTTAGTGTAAATGATAAGAAATATATGGGGTGTTAGTGTAAATGTAGTGTATTCATGCTTTGAAATCAGTTTATGTACGTATGTTAGCTGGGGAGCCATGTTCATGCTATGAAATCCATGGTTTTAGTTTAACTGACATTGAAACCAAACAAGACAGTTGTATGCACGTTGTTGGTGGGTGTTTGTGTAAATGATAAGAAATACATGAATAACCTTAGTGTCGACTCTATAATATGGTAAGCGCACATTGTGGCAAGATAGATAGCGAAGGTGAATCTAGTAGCTTCTTATAAAAGGGACACATATCCTCCTATATATATGAATTATCTATGTAAAACAAACCAAGCAGTTTAAACATATGATTATATTTGTTTGTTTTAATGATTATAGGAAAGGGAACCTGGTGCCGATGTCAGTTTTTTTGATGTGTTTGTTAGCACGCATGTTAGAAATTCTACATCCACCGATCAACCTCCTCAGTGGGTTGATGATCGATCTGCATTGGCCTTTGTAAGTATACTTTCATTAAATGACTTGATTTTGAATATGTAAATTTATTTATGTATATTGTGTATGTAATTATATTTGTTTGTTTTATTTTGACAGAATACATATCAAGCCGCCGTTGCTCCCGAAGGTACTCCTCCCGGCCAGCCCGTTCCATTCGTGCCTGAAGTTTGGCAAGCGGTCACCTAAGATGGACATCCAAATAGAGGAGACCGAGTGTTAGGGATGGGGGATCGCGGGCTGCAATGCCCATCGTCGTCGACCGGGCATCGCGCGAATGTTTTCAGGCCCAATCCTCAGTATGCTTCGAGGATCGACTCTCTGGAGGCAAGCTTGGCTGAGGAGAGACGCGTGGCTGCGGAGGCTAGGGCACAGGCTGTGGAGGCTCAGGCACAGGTTGCGCAATTTCGGGAGGAGATGGAGCGTTGATATGCGATGATGATAGCCTAGATGCAGAGTATGCAGCAGCATGGGAATTTCCACTCGCACTCTAGTACCGGCTCCACTTCTACTGACAGTATTATCAGGAGTCTTTTCTAGTCTCCCCCCGGCCCCCAGCCCCCCCCCCCCCCGAGTTGATTTTTTGATGTCCCGATTTTATACTATTTTATACTTTCTTGTAATAACATTTGTGATGTCCCGATTTCCAGTCTCCCCCCCCCCATTTGATATTTTTTTTGTAATAACATTTGTGATGTCCCGATTTCAAGTCTCCCCCCTCCCCCCGATTTGAGTACGAGGATGTCCCAATTTTCAGTCTCCCCCACCCCCCGCCCCCCCCCCCCCCAATTTGGTACTGTAGTTTGGTTTTTAGATTTATAGTTTTAGTTGTATCAAATGTTATATCAGGTACAAAAAAAATATTATAATTGACATTTATGATTATTTTTATTTATTTATTGCATTATCAGTGGCGGAATTTTCCGCCACTGAGTTATTTTATTTTACTTAAAATCCTAATTACAGCGACGGAAAATTTCGCCGGTTAAATAAAAATTGAATTAAAATAAATTAAATTAGCGACGGAAATTTTTCGGTGAAATAAAAATTTAATTAAAGTAAATGAACTCAGGGACGGAATTACGCCGCTGTAATTAGAATTTTAATTAAAATAAAATAACTCAGTGGCGGAATATTTCGTCGCTGAAATTATAATTTAATTAAATTAAATGAACTCAGTGACGAAATTTTCACCGCTGAACACCGGCGGAATACTATTTTCGTCGGTGTACACCGATGAAAATTGGTCTGCCGGACCACTGCGACGCGCTGCCAGTGGCGGACCACCGACGGAATAATTCTACCGGTGGCTAAGCTTTAGCGGCGGAAATCCTACTTTAGCGGCGGAATATTCTGCCGCTAAAACACGTTTTTCTGGTAGTGGACCTTGCCCGGTCTGGCCATGCTTGGTGCCATTTTCTGGAAATGCCATTAGGGTGATTGCTGCTAATATGCTAGGGAAGGCCGAGAGCTGATCCTCAGAACATCAATACTTTAATAGAGAAGATCCAAGATGAGGAAGCTTCTGACGAGGAGGACACTACCAGAAAAAGGTCGTTTAGCGACGGAAATTTCCGTCGCTAAAATTAAAATTCCGTCGCTAAAAATAATCAGCGACGGAAAAATTCCGTCGGTGGTCCGCCGCTACCAGCCCGTCGCAGTGCTCCGGCGGGTCAATTTCCGCCGCTATTTTTTTCTTTTACCGACGGAATTTAATTCCGCCGGTGAATTAATGGTTACAGCGACGGAAATATCCGCCGCTATATTAATTTAATTTAATTAAATATTCATTTCAGCGGCGGAAATTTCCGTCATTTGTAATAAAAATTAATTTAATTAAATTAATTTCGGCGGAAAATTCCGTCATTTGTAATAAAATTTAAATTAAAATTAAATTATTTCAGCGGCGGAAAATACCGTCATTTGAAATTATTTAATTTTAATTTAAATTTTATTACGACTGACGGAATTTTCCGCCCATTTGAAATCAAAAATTAAATAAAAATTAAATGATTATAGCGTCGGAAATTCCGTCGGCGAAATTAATTTAATTAAATTAATTTTATTACAGCGACGGAAATTTCCGCCGTGAAATTAATTTATTTAATTAATTTTTCTTTCGGCATTAATTTCGGCGACGGAAAATTCCGTCGGCGATTCTCAAATAAATTAAAAAAAAATATTTTAAAATATCAAAAAACCAAAATTTTTGTACACGATATAACATTTCAATTTCTAAAACTAAAACTATAAAAACTAAAATTCAAATACCAGCGTACCAAATAAAAACTAAATACCACCGTACCAATTCGGGAGGGGGAGAGGGGGGGGAGGGGGGATAGGGGGATAGGGGGAGAGGGGGAAGGGGGGGAAGGGGGAGAGGGGGGAGAGGGGTGGAGCGGGGGAGGGGGAGAGGGGTGGAGCGGGGAGGGGGGAGAGAGGCGGAGGGGCTCCCGCGGGTACCAAATGTCGCAAATGTTTACAAACAAGTATAAATTAATACAACAATGTCTAAAAAGTCCGCAATCAACCTGGGGACGCCGGGAATTATCCTGGAGTCCGGCCGAGACGAGCCATCAAACGGCGCCAATTGTCTACGAGTCTCTCGCATGGCGTCGATCGTTCTCCTCCTGCATCTGCGCGTCGAACTGCCAAAGCATCCGCAAGCTTTGCCCGCTCGCGTCTCTCCTCCTCCAACGCAGCCTCCAGAGTGTCGACCCTCGGATCATGAAACATGGGCTGGTCAACATTTCTCCGACGGCCGGTCGACGTCGACGGGCATTGCCGCCGTAATCCCCATCCCTAACACTTTCGGGCTCCTCTCCTTGGATGTCCCTGAGAGGTGACCTCTGCCAAACATCGCAAGAGACGGGCTCGCCGGGAGGCGTTCCATCGGGAACAACGGCGGCTTGATATGCACGAAAAATAAAACAAACAATTATAATCATATACACAATGTAAGGTACATAAATAAATTTACATATTCAAAATCAAGTCATTTAATGGTAGTTTACTTACAAAGGCGTAGCGCATCGATCGTCAACCCATTGCGGAGGTTGATCGGGCGTGTAGAATTCCGAATATGGGTGCTAGCGTAAACATCCACAAAAGTGATATTCGGACCATACTCCCTTTCCTATAAATAAAATAAGCGAGATTATTACTTTGAAATTGTATATATAAATGCAACATTTAAACTGATTTAAAAGCATGCATACACTACATTTACACTAAAACTATGGATTTCATAGCATCAACATTGGCTCCCGGCTAACATACGTACATAAACCTATTTAAAAGCATCCATACACTACTACATTTAAATTAACATACATACCATGCGGTCGTGATGCTCGGCGACCAAGCGTCCCCCGGTATGCAACGCCGCCGACCCGAGGAGCCTGCTCTATTGGCCTTGGCCTCACGGATACTTCGGATCTGACCTTGCACACCCCCAATATTCGCAAAATTGAGCAAACACCTCAACGGTCATAAAAGTAGGACACAAGGGCCGCCGTCCCGCCGCGAGCCGAGCAAGATAATAATTTCTCTTCGTGGTACCTATAAAAAATATGAATATCTTGTAAACATATAATGATGACATTATAAAATTAAAAGAGTATAATCATTGTTAATTAAACTAATTAAGGATAGATAAAAGTATTTACAAATAAAATCCTTAAACAGCTTGTGAGCCTGCTCAAAGAAAACATATCTAGCCGTCGCCTCGCCATGTCCGGATCCCAATAATATTTAGCCTACAACATATAATGATAACATTACAAAACTAAAAGAGTATAATCATTATTAATTATAACATTTTAATAACAAACTAACATTTAAGTTTTAAATAAAAACCATTAACACATTACCCTAAACTCATCCCACGCATCCTCCTTCGGCCTCTGTGGCAATTTTTTCCAGCTGGGCCAAAAATCGGTCATTTTCCGAGACCGCCATATGTGCCCGATCTTAGTGCCAGTGGTGGGGTATCCACCTACCCACCTGCCAAGTATATTTATACAATAACATTTTAACTTAAATAATGAATTATATATAAAGCAAAAAGGAACCAACTTATATCAAATTAATGAAGAGTTACTTACTGGTCATAAAGTGCTGAGATCCGGACATATATCCTCCCCTCAGAATCTACGGTAGTCCGAGTACCGGCCCCGAGGTGGAGCTAGTACTACTGAGTGAGGGGTCAACACCATCGCTACCCGGACCGGGACGGTTGCGTCCCGCATCAAAGTGTAAATGGGCTTGGTCCTCTTACCCCCTTTCTACTAGAACTCATCTGTACTACAATAAAAATATTAAAATATACAACTTTAACAATAGGAAACAATATATTCACAATACATCTAAAACTTTAAAGTTCTAATAATCTAAAGCATTCACAATACATATAAAACTTTAAACTATTAATAATATAAAGCATTCACAATACATATAAAACTTTAAAGTTCTAATAATCTAAAGCATTCACAATATATATAAAACGACGGATATTAAAAATAATCTAAAGCATTCACAATACATATGAAACTTTAAAGTTCTAATAATCTAAAGCATTCACAATACATATAAAACTTTAAAGTTCTAATAATCTAAAGCATTCACAATACAATTTTAAACTTTAAACTATTATTAATCTTCGTCCCCATCATCATCACTGGACTCGAATTACTACAAAACTCGAGTTCTTCATCTTCGTCTTCGGACTACGATGAATCAAACTCTGGTTCCTCTTCCTCTTCCTCTTCCTCTTCCTCTTCCTCTTCCTCTTCCTCTTCCTCGATTCATCAATATCAATGTGCGCGAGATGACCTGAACGAGGCGGGGAGTTGGCAAATTCACCGGTAAGATATCCTCCTCGGGTTCATCAACATTTTGAGGAATATGAGTGACATCATCTAATGGATGATTAGCCGATGAAACGTTAGGTGGCACTGGCATTTCATCCTCTTGATAGGGTGCTTCTAATGACGACTCTGTAGTTGTCGACGAGGGTAGGTTGTCAATCATGCTCCTAGCCTTGGTCATCCAAACAGCCCACAATCCGTCGGGTCGCGGACGAGGGTAGGGAGTCATGTATACCTGTTGTGCTTGAGATGCTAAGATGAAGACGTCGTCGCCATTATGTCTGGACGAGTCCTTTACATCGACGAGGTCAAATATGGCGTGCTTCTTAACACCTCGCACAGCATCCCGCCAATCACAATTGAACAAGACAACACTGTTTCTACCCAAATACTCCACCTCGACTACTTCTTTCAGGACGCCATAATAATCATTCCCTATAAGCTTCACACCGCTATTCCACGTCAATTTAGAGCCCCCGTAAGCTTTGGTATGAAACACATAGCCATTCACGAAATAACCGTTGTATAAATGAACGTTCAAGTACGGAGATGATGCTAAATGTCTTAACCTCGCAGCTTTGGCATCACCCGGATGTTCAGCTATCTATAAGACAATATTGTAACCAATTTAATACAATTTTAAGATTGAATGTTTAAAGAAGTGTATAGAATAAATTTGAATGAAACGAAATATTTACATATTTCCTTAGCCAGTTTGGAAATTCTCTTCTGGTCCTAGTTGCGATGAGTTCGGAGATAAATCCTGAGCTAAATCTTCAAACATTCTGCAATAGGGTTAAACAAGGCATTTCATATGCAGGTAATTAAACATGCATAATTTAATCGACGAGGCGTAAACATAACATCAATGACTTACTTGATATATTCCCCAACCTCGTCGCAGGTAAGAAGAACATACGTTTCGACCGCGGCAAACTCTTTAGCGGTTAACGTACGCGTACCAACCCGTTTGCCGAGGAACCGACCAGGGATGAAAATACAGAGATGTTTCCCTTAGACGGAAAACCACCATCGTAATTGCGGCCAACCCTAGTCAATCTCGTATCAACATCAGGAGGAAAATATGTTCCGACAAAGGCAACAATCTCATCTATGATAACAGCGAAATTGAGGCCTCGACCATGGCCCTATTGCTCATCTTCCTTTTCAATTGGCCTAGATACCTAAAAGTCATTCGTAGATTAAAACATAAATAATGTTAAAGAAGGTATATTGTTAACGCTCAAATTATTTAGAAATAGAATAAATTCAATTACCTCTCAAATGGATACATCCATCTGTATTGAACTGGACCACCGACTCTAGCTTCATATGCCAAGTGGACCGGTAAATGCTCCATAGAATCAAAGAATGAAGGAGGAAATATCTTCTCAAGTTTGCACAAAGTCACTACGATGCTCTCCTCAAGCTTTTTCATGTGATCAACACGCAGTGTGGTCGATGTTAACGCTCGGAAAAACTCACTTAACTCTGTTAACGCCACCCAGATATTGTCGGGCAAGAGACCCCTGAGAGCAATCGGAAGTAGCCTATCCAGCAAACGTGGCAATCATGACTCTTCAAACCCTGCACTTTCCCCTCCTCTATATTGACACAGTTACCAATGTTAGACGCGTAACCATCTGGAAGCCTTAACTCCTTGAGCCATTTCAGGAGGAGGAGCCTCTTTTCCTTTGTAAGCACGTATTGAGCCATCGGTCTAACTGGTTTACCATTGACGTCGCATACCAAGTCTAAGGCCGGCCGCCTACATATTTCCTTAAGGTCCTTTCGAGCTTTTCGTTGTCTTTAGTTGTTCTCTTGAAATCCATCAACGTGTTAAAAACATTATCGAATACATTCTTCTCAATGTGCATCCCGTCAAGGTTATGTCGAATGAGATTTGTTTTCCAGTATTGCAGCTCCCAAAATATACTCCTCTTGATCCAGCTATGGGTAGTCCCAAACCCTTGTATTTTGGTCTTCGAAAACTTTTTCCCCACCGAGGATCGGGCAATCTAGATACCTCCTCATAGACCGTGTCACCACTTAAACGAATCGGGGACTCATCATGGTCAATCTTGTTCTTTTTAAGCGCATTCTTCTGGGTCCTGAATGGGTGGTCCTCCGGAAGAAATTGTCTATGGCAATCGAACCAACATGGTTTTTCAGAGTGCGTAAGCGTGAATGACTTTGTGTCACTCATACAATACGGACAGGCCAACTTCTCGTGGGTGCTCCAACCCGATAACATCCCATATGCAGGGAAGTCATTAACTGTCCACATCAACGCAGCCTTCATGCTGAAATTCTCTCGCTTGAAAGCATCCCACGTTTCGACCACATCCTCCCAAAGCTGTTTCAATTCGTCCATCAAAGGTCGGAGATAGACGCCAATGTTCCTCCCAGGGCTGTTTGGGCCGGGGATGAATAACGACAAGAACATGTAGGGATCACTCATACACAACCAGGACGGAAGATTGTAGACAGCTGGCTATAACCGGCCAACAAGAGTAAGATTTTGCCCCAGGACCAAATGGTGAATTGAAACCATCAGAGAAGATGCATAACCGTATATTTCTTGCTTCAGTACGCAAAGTCAGGATAAGTCTCATCAAAGTGTTTCCATGCCTCCCCATCACCGGGATGAATCAACACACCATCTTCACGCAAACTTTCCTTATGCCAACGCATTGCCTCTGCAGCAGATTTAGACGCGTAGAGGCGTTGCAGCCTTGGAATCAACGCATGTAACGCAACCGCTTATGTGGTATGTTTTTCTTGTGTTTTGAACTCCCTCCGACTTGGCTTATATCTACTTTGTCCGCAAATTGAACACTCTTGCCTTCTGTGAATCTGCCTTGTAGAATAGCGTGCAGTCATTCTTACACGCATCAATCTTTTCATAACATAGCCCAATCTGCCCAACCAACTTCTTTGTCTCTTAAAAGTTTGTAACCATCTTATTCTCTTTCGGCAACATTCGCTTAATTGCTTTCATGATACGATTATAAGCAGACTGGCTAATATTGCAATCAGCCTTTATGTTAAGGAGCTTAGCCAGCCTCCAACACACTGATCTCGCAACCTGGATAGACCTTCTCTTTTGCAGAGTCTATAGCATCAATAAATTTCTTGGCTGCAAGGGTTGGTTCTTGCTGTTGGTTCTCTGACCAATCGAAGGAAGGACCGGCCGCATCCTAACCATATCTTCCATATTCAAAGGTGGTTCTTCATTGTCCTGAATAATAGGTTCGGGTTCGGAGGTACATGAATATTCTCGGGGATTATTCGCAACATTTGTGCGCAATCTCAGCCACCATGACGGGTCCACCGTTTGTACCCAACTTCAAACCCGTTACGCAAAAGATGTTTCGAGTCTCGATCAAGCTTAGATACTTGACATTACAACACTTGTCGCATGGACACCTAATCTTACCATCCTTATCCATGTGACCGGTTTTATTTAATTGAGCAAATTCAACAAACCCCTTCAACCCTCTATAAAACTCAGGATTGATACCGCGTTGATTCGGCAACTTCCGCTTATACATCCAACTACGATCATCGTTACCGACATCACTCTGCATTGCAATCCATATATTATACGTACACTCAATTTAATCGACGGATGAAACAAAATCGGATGTTAATAATTATTGGATTTCATAATATATTAACATTTAGAAGTAATTAACGTATTATCATTCCCTAAATTTGAATTACAAACTTAAAAGCAACATAGATCTTCTTAAAATAAATATAAAGCTTCTAACTCATATTTAACAATATATTAACAGTCTTCTTAAAGTGTCTACGAACTCGTTCCCGCTCCCCAACTCGAATCTCTACTCTTCCTCCGCCTCGGTCCCCTGGAGGTCTTTGGTCTAGGTATGTTGAAAAAGTCAGCCGAACCTCGTCCTGGCTCGTATCGTGTGAGCCGGTGGATATATCACCCTGTAGCTCTCAGCACGCCCTTTCCGCCTCAAGGCCTCCCTGCGAGCTATCACTTCGGGATCATTTCTCAAAGCAGCCTCCGAATCTCCCGTCTCTCATAATCTCGCTGCAATGTCGCCGGTGATTTCATCGTGGTTGCTCTTGGCCTCCATGCCTCTTAATGTCCGGGAAGAATAGTCCGCCCCAAAACACTCTCGGCGTCGAGCCTCTATCATCACCGTACAGGACCTTGCTGCTCCTCGTACCATGTCAGATACTCGGTGGTCAGAAATGTGCTACCTCTAGTATGACGGAGTAGTGGTCGCATCAAGAAAGCCCTCTAGAAATGCTCTGCCAAAGAAATGTGTAGTCTCGAGGCTCAGCCATAATCATCGGCATTGTATTAGTCGTCAACCGCTCTCTCAAAGTCCGAATGGTCTGCGGGTATCCGTACCGCCCGCTCACTAGAGATGGAATGCAAAAGGATGATACATGTAGTCCCGAAGTCGGACAATAACTGACCCGTCCCGAATATCTCTCATAGTCCGCAATCCCCATGCCGGAATCCAATAGTTCAGGTTTGCGGTCTCATATCGGGCCAAGGCCAACCTCCTATGCCAACTCCCAGTAGCGGCATCCCTCAATATCCTGCCGTCCAGCCATCCCAAGGTAATGCCGTCTCGCCCTCCGGCAGCTGGCGAGATCAAGCGAAATCTCTCATACACCACAATGATAGTAATCTGGGCCGCCTGAACCCATGTACTCGGATCCTCCCTAATCTATCAATGCCGTGGTATGTCTCCGCTAGCAACAGCTGAATGATGTCCATCGCTTCCTGACTGATTGAATATGCCGGATGTCAACTCCTCGATCACCTCTCGCCCGCCTGATGATCTCTAACAGCGTAGCCGACACACTCCGATGTAGCCGCAGAAGTAGTGCGTCAGTAATGAGCAACATGAATATATCTAAGGAAGTGGATAGATCAAACAGTCCGGGCTGGTCCGACTCAATCTGGCTATATGAGTCAAGTCTATGAATCTATCGTCAACGACAATGCCCGATACCCAGTCTGCTGATAATCCCAAGAATTCAGATAGTTGCTCCGTAACTGATCGTCTGTCTCGAGGAAATGCCACAGTCCTCGACTCAGCCACACCAGTCAGTGCTCGAAAATCCTCCATCGTTGGCACCAGATCGTTGTACGATAGGGTGAACACATGTCGCTCCGAATCCCAAAGCACGAAGCATCTCTGAGCGCATCCCAATCAATCTTCCAATCTTTTAGAGACCAGATGCATGGCATGCTATACCTCCTGTCAATAAGTTTCCGTGTTGTTTTTGGTGAAAGCGCGTGAGTTCAAGAATGTCTTGTTGAAATTGAAACTCGCGGAAACAATTTCTCCATTGTAATGCTCCATGCCGCCTTAAATTGGGGCCGCTGACTTTTTACCTATTAATATTGTGAATAATTGTATCAACAAATCTTGAGCTCTAGTTCAAACTAAACTAAAGGATAATGGTGTCCCTACCTAACCACCTACTCTGTCCTTTAAGTGCATGTTTGATAAACCTATCCCATCCCGAAATGCGTGATTACTATTGTGAATAATTTTAAATATTAATATTTAATTCTTTGTTGTAAAATATATAATTTTACAACGATGAATTAAATTAACATTTATAAACAAGATGAGAGTCGTTATCATCCACAACTATCAAAACCCTATCTCTTAGAACAAGAAAGATAGAGCAAATAAGTTCTTGTCAGTTTGAGCAAAGGATTTTCTGCTTAATATAGGTTTTCAGCTTCATCGTTCCTCCTCTCTAAGAATCTCAAAGATCACATGACATGCCTGCTTTACTCTTCATCTGATATACGGTCACAGTAAAAACAAGGTAAAAGCATAACACCGAAGAGAAAACAGAACTTTCCTCCAATTTTCAATCTCACCTTCCATTTACCCAAGATCTGATTAATCTTCCTCAGTGAGCTAGCTGGCGGTGTTGCCCTCAATCTCACGGTTGCACATGCGAAGCAACCGTGAGATTGAGGGCAACACCGCCAGCTTTCAAGCTCATGAGAAAGATTCTGCAATCAGGATCTCGAGTAAATGGAAGGTGGAGATTAAAAAAATTGGAGGAAAGTTTTGTTTTCTCTTCACTGGTGTTATACTGTTACCTTGTTTTTACTTGTGACCGTATAACACCAGTGAAGAGTAAAACAGACACTGACAAGAACATGGCTGTGATGTTTGAGATCCTTAGAGAGAAGAGGACAGTGAAACTGGAAAAACTCTTATTAAACAGAAAATCCTTTGCTCAAACTGACAAGAACTTATTTGCTCTATATTTCTTGATCAAAGATGGACGGATTTTGATAGCTGTGGGTGAGAAAGGCTCTCATCTTATTTATATTTTAAGATGTTAACCACCAACCACAATACCCTAAGGTGCATCTAGGGTGCCAGGATTGATATCAGGCGCTCAAACGTAGGCGATATTACATCACCGTTCGCGATGCCGTCAATCGCCCCAAAATGGGATCTAGAACCATACTAAGGTAGTGTGCGGTTGAATATGTTACATTATTGATACATTTACCCCCTTCCTCCCCCTTTGACTTTAAAAGACTTGAAAATTAGATATTTAGTAACTTATCTAATTGTTGCATATGTAACATGTTATGTTTACTAAATATGTAACATGTTATATTTACTAAATATAACATGTTACACCAGTGGAAAATATCAAGTCTATTGCACAAGCATTTGGCCCAAAGATTGAAACTTTAAAAGTAGATTTACTATTATAATTAATCAAAAAACAAGAAAATCCCCAACTGCAGTTTTTGTATCTTCTACAAACTGAAGTTGGGGATTTTCTTGTTTTTTGATTAATTGCTAAATCTACTTTCAAAGTTTCAATCTTTGGACCTAATGCTTGTGCAAAAAACTTGAGATTTTCCACTCCAGCATAACCCCATGGTAGTGGTTGTACGTGATAGTAGTGGGGTGGAAAATATCAAGTTTGCACAAGCATTTGGCCCAAAGATTGAAACTTTGAAAGTAGATTTATTATTATAATAATTAATCAAAGTTTCAATCTTTGGACCTAACGCTTGTGCAAAAAACTTGAGATTTTCCACTCCAGCATAACCCCATGGTAGTGGTTGAACGTGATAGTAGTGGGGTGGAAAATATCAAGTTTGCACAAGCATTTGGCCCAAAGATTGAAACTTTGAAAGTAGATTTATTATTATAATAATTAATCAAAGTTTCAATCTTTGGACCTAACGCTTGTGCAAAAATGATATTTATATATATACATATATGTATATTTTTATTTTAATTTTTATTAAATATAACATGTTACATATTTGATTATGAGTACGGTTATTTATCGTTTTCTTTATAGTGGCATATGTTTTCTTCTATTCGTTAATATTACTAAATATGTAACAAACTAGGATACATAAACTGTATCCTAATTTGTTTCATATAAGGTGCATCTAGGGTGCCAGGATTGATTTCAGGCGCTCAAACGTAGGCGACATAATCACCGTCCGCGATGCCGTCAATCGCCCCAAAATGAGATCTAGAACTAGATGTTCCTAAATTATTTCATCCACAGTTTTCTAACTTATTTGTTTGTAACTGAATATTACGTTTTTAAATTAATTATTACCACCATTTAGATTACGCATTATTCGTTTTTTCTTTAGCTCTTTATCAATTATTTTTGTGATTTTCATAGATACTCTTTATTCTCAGTTATGGTTCTCAAAGCACATTTTATGATTTCAGGTACTACACCTTAAATGTTGGTTTACTTATTTACGCGACACGTATATACAGAAACTGTATCCTAGTTTGTTTCATATAAATGGATTTACAAAAATTTTAAAAATGTCTTTGACTTCAGATGCTTTTCCTTTAATGCCCTAATATGTATCCTGTATTGGTTTCTCTACCTCATCAAAAAAAAAAAAAATTGATAAGAAAAGAAGTGTATATATTATCTCTACCTCAACAATTAAAACCTAACTCGTCAATCACAAACTAAGTTCCCTTATAACACGGATGTTGGGAAAGTTAGGAAGAAATCCCCTCATAAGTCTTAACCAAACCATGGCCTACTCTATTTCAGACAAAACAGCTCAACTAACCAAAATTTTTGGTATACCGACCTTCGGTATAACGAAAGTTTGGTACGGTACTACCGTACAGATTATGCATTCTTGGTTGGTACACGGTATACAAATATGAGTTTGGTTTGTGTACCGTGTACCGAGTATATTTTTATAAAAATTAGATGATGTCATGACATAGGCACATTTAACAAAATTTAATAAGCAATGCTAATATTGGTATAACATCAACACTTTTGACAATTCAAGTATTTCAGAAACTGATAATGACCCACTTTGCAAAATCATATGTACATACCAAACCAAATGACTATGTTAAGAACTAGGTTAAGAAAAGAAATGGAACATTTTATTTATTAACTTTACTAGGTTAAGAACTAGAGTTTTTGAATCTAATACTTCAGAAAATGCAAGTGTCAGACCATAAACACTTTTGGCCAAGGCATTTAATCAAGGCATTTAATCAAAATTGTTACTTGACTAGAAGAAAACCAGTTCAACCAAGCTTCACTTTAATTACATTCTACAAGACCTATTCGCTTGTAGAAAAAAAGATCCCCAATGTGCAATAAATGAGACTTTGATCACACACTCACAAAAGCGTCAAGCTACTCTTAGTTCTCAAGCTGGTAGGGGAAGAAAACATTGGCACCAAACACTCCCCAAATCCTTAAAGTACATTCACTATGAGGCAAGGAATCAATTCAAGGTATCCATTAAGACTACTTAGTTTTGACACAACTAACCTTTAAAAACATAATTAAGTATAAAAAAAATCTAGTATGATAGATTATTGCCAAAACGCATTTGTTTCTGTACAATATGTACAACCCTTTTTCAGTTTCAGTTTCTGAATAATTTTCATAAGATGAAACAAATCCAAATTTTAGCCCTCAAAAATTCTTCAAATGGGCTCATCACAATACATTTATTACTGCATTGGCAAAAAATCAAGAAACCCCAACAACTCAAATCAATCCAACGTCATTTAAAAAAAAAAAAAAAAAAAAACAGAAAATTAAAACAAAATTACAACTTCATGGAACACACGCATACACACACAGTATAAGCCCTAAAATTTCATTTCCGAACCATAAAATGAACCAAAACAGACACATTAAAAAAAATGAGGAGACGAGCATTCACGAAGATTACCAATTTGATTTACAAATACCGTTCAAATTAGGAGTTTCAATCAAATAAGAGGCTGAATTTCAAGAAATGAGAGGAAGAAAACGTACTGTTTCTTGTCAATGGCGATTAGGAAGAGAGACGGAGGATGGAGC
Organism: Adenophora triphylla var. japonica; assembly: GCA_022495995.1. Classification (NCBI taxonomy): domain Eukaryota; kingdom Viridiplantae; phylum Streptophyta; class Magnoliopsida; order Asterales; family Campanulaceae; genus Adenophora; species Adenophora triphylla. The sequence continues at coordinate 53,131 of JAFEMH010006430.1, forward strand.
TTGAAGAACGAACGAAGGAAGGAGAAGACGAGCAGTAGACGGCGGTGAGGCGACGGCGGTGAGGCGATGGCGATGAGGAGACGGCCGGCGGCGTGAGCTTCTTCTTCTAGGTCGTCGCTTCTTCTTCTAGGTCGCAGAGAGATGAGAGATAGCGGGAAGAGAGAGAGGGAAATATTTGGCGTAATTGATTTCTGAGAAATAAACTGTGTATTTATAATTTCCACCAGCGACGGAATATTCCGCCGCTAAATATTAATTATAGCGGCGGAAATTAAATTCCGACGCTATAATTAATATTTAGCGGCGGAATATTCCGTCGCTGTTAAATCCGACGCTAAACGATACGTACGCTCACCTGGATCGATGACATGTCACTCCCACCGACGGTAATTTCCGCCGCTGATTTTAAAATTCAGCGACGGAAATTTCCGCCGCTATAATAATAATAATAATAATAATAATAATAATAATAATAATAATAATAATAATAATAATAATAATAATAATAATAATAATAATAATAATAATAATAATAATAATAATAATAATAATAATAATAATAATAATAATAATAATAATAATAATAATAATAATAATAATAATAATAATAATAATAATAATAATAATAATAATAATAATAATAATAATAATAATAATAATAATAATAATAATAATAATAATAATAATAATAATAATAATAATAATAATAATAATAATAATAATAATAATAATAATAATAATAATAATAATAATAATAATAATAATAATAATAATAATAATAATAATAATAATAATAATAATAATAATAATAATAATAATAATAATAATAATAATAATAATAATAATAATAATAATAATAATAATAATAATAATAATAATAATAATAATAATAATAATAATAATAATAATAATAATAATAATAATAATAATAATAATAATAATAATAATAATAATAATAATAATAATAATAATAATAATAATAATAATAATAATAATAATAATAATAATAATAATAATAATAATAATAATAATAATAATAATAATAATAATAATTATTATTATTATTATTATTATTATTATTATTATTATTATTATTATTATTATTATTATTATTATTATTATTATTATTATTATTATTATTATTATTATTATTATTATTATTATTATTATTATTATTATTATTATTATTATTAATATGAAATTTCCCTATACCCATACCCTATACCCTATACCCCATGCCCTATACCCTATGCCCTACCCTATGCCCTATGCCCTATGCCCTATGCCTTATGCAATATGCCCTATGCCCTATACCCTACGCCCTATACCCTACGCCTACGCCCTACGCCTCTACGCCCTACGCCCTATACGCCTATGCACATGCCCTACGCCCTATACCCTACGCCCTATACTACGCCTCTATTATGCCCTATACCCTATGCCCTATACCCTATGCCCTATGCCCTACGCCCTACGCCTTACCTATGCCCTACGCCCTGCCCTACGCCCTATACCCTACGCCCCTATACCCTGCCCTATGCCCTACGCCCTCTACGCCCTATGCCTTATGCAATATGCCCTATGCCCTATACCCTATGCCCTATACCCTATGCCCTATGCCCTTACGCCCTATACCCTATGCCCTATACCCTACGCCCTATGCCCTACGCCCTACGCCTTATGCAATATGCCCTACGCCTCTACGCCCTATGCCCTATACCCTACTGCCCTACGCCCTACGCCCTATGCCCTATGCCCTATGCCCTATGCCCTATGCCCTATGCCCTATACCCTACGCCCATACGCCCTATGCCTGCACATGCCCTACGCCCTACATGCCCTATGCCCTATACATGCCCCATTACCCTACGCCTATGCCCTACGCCTATGCCCTATGCCCTATGCCCTACGCCCTATGCAATATGCCCTACGCCCCTATGCCCTACGCCCTATACCCTATGCCCTACGCCCCTACGCCCCTACGCTCTATGCCCATGCCATATACCCTATACCCTACGCCCTACGCCCCATGCCCTATACCCTGCCCTTACGCCACTATGCCCCATGCCTTGCCTATTACCCCTATGCCCTATGCCCTATTCCCCTATACCCTATGCCCTATGCCCTATGCCTTATGCCCTATGCCCTATGCCACGCAATATGCTCCTACGCCCTACGCCTCTACGGCTCATACCTCTACGCCTATACCCCATTGCCACGCCCCTACGCCCCCATGCCTCTACGCCTCATGCAATACCTATACCCTATGCCCATACACCCTATACGCCATATGCCCTACGCCTATACCCTATGCCCTATGCCCATGCCCTATGCTCTATGCCCTATACCCTATACGCCCCTACGCCTCTATGCTCTATACTTACGCTTATGTTATACCCCTATACCCATGCCCTATACTTGTGTGGTTTGGTTTGGTTTAGGGTTTGTGGGGTTTAGGGGTTGTGGGGTTGTGGGGTTTAGGGTTTAGGTTGTGGTTAGGTTAGGGTTAGTGGTTTAGTGTGGTTTAGGGTTTGGGGGTTTAGGGTTTGGGGGCTTGGGGATGGCTTGTGGTTTAGGGTTTAGGGTTTAGGGTTTGGGAGTTGGTGGTTTGTGGGTTTGTGGTTAGGGGTTAGGGTTTGTGTGGTTGTAGTGGTTTGTGGTTTGTGGGTTTAAGGTTTAGTGGTTTAGGGTTTAGGGTTTAGGGGAGGCCTGGTTTAGGTTTAGTGGTTTAGGGTTTAGGTTTAGTGGCTTAGGGTTTAGGGTTGTGGTTTAGGGTTAGGGTTTAGGGTTGGCTCAGGCTTAGTGGCCCAGTGGCTTCAGGGTTGTGGTTTAGGGTTTGTGGCTTTAGTGGCTTAGGTTTAGGATTGCTTTAGTGGTTTAGTGGTTTAGTGGCTTAGGGTTTAGGGTTTAGGTTTAGGTTTAGGGTTTAGGGTTGGGGTTTAGGGTTTAGGGTTTAGGGTTTAGTGGTTTAGGGTTTAGGGTTTAGGGTTTAGGTTAGGGTTAGGGATATAAGAATTGCAAGGGTTCTTGTAGCTATTCCCAAATTGGTAAATTGCATACAATTTTAAAATTTTTATCCAAAATAAAACAAAAACAAGATTAGGCCAAAACTATGAACTAACCAACTATTAGACAACACTGGAGATTATTGTCTCATAAGTCATAACTAATTAAGATATCCGTAAAATAAAGACCCACATCATTACCGCCGAGCACACCGCACTCTCTCGGCCCCCACCACCGCGCATGTCATCATCTACATCGTAAGCTTCAATGTTGACATCGTGAAGGGTTGTCTCCTCGCACTCATCAAGCTCCATATCTGTCTTCTGCGATGAAGGCTTAGGAGGCAAGACACCCTCTAGGGCCTTGCATTGCTCTGAAGTCAAGGAATCTGGGAAGTCGACCGAGAAATGGATGTATAATTTGCCCCTCATGAATGGTCTTTGGTACATTGTCTTCCGGTGAAGCTATTATTGGGACGGAGGGAGTATTATTTATTTTTCGACAAAAGGGAAAAAGATTCTTGTACACAAACTTACAAAGGCGCAAGTTAAGGGTTGATTGTACTAGCATTTTCGTTTACCAGTGTTTTGTTTTTTTTTTGTTTTTTTTACCAGTCCTTGCAACAATAATTGAGAAAGAAAGAAGGTGAATTTCAAGTTCATTTAACTTGAATTTCATTTGAGCTGAGTTTCATTTACATTACCTCGCGTATAAAACAATAGGCCTAGTGAGAGAGAGAGAGAGAGAGAGAGAGAGAGTAAATCACCATAGTAGAACTTTGGCAATCTCTGTATTCCAACCTTAAATTTGTTGATGTAGTTGAAGAGTGAGTAGTCGAGTTCACATTAAACTTGGCTCTACTTGGTTGCGAATCGAGTTTGATGGATGGAAATGAGTCAACAACAACCAAGCTCTGTGTCTTGGACGGAGATTTTGTCGCGTTGGCTTGGGTGGACTTGGGAAAAAAGGTAATATGCTTAATGCTTTGCCTATATTTCTCCAGGTTGGGATTTGATGAGGAGCTGCCTGTTATCTAGATGAGTCAAGATAAATTGGAAGCCACATAATGCCTCGCAAGGGTCAACGCGTGCTCAACAAATATGTCATCACCCTTTCGCTTGAACTTTGGGTGCTCTTTCTATTGTAGTACAAAGACTATGTCTCCAGAAGAGTGTCGTGGTATAGGGTGTATAGGGTTTAGGGTTTAGGGTTTAGGGTTTAGGGTTTAGGGTTTAGGGGTTAGGGTTTAGGGGTTAGGGTTTAGGGTTAGTGGTTTAGGGTTTAGGGGTTAGGGGTTAGGGGATATAAGAATTGCAAGGGTTCTTGTAGCTATTCCCAAATTGGTAAATTGCATACAATTTTAAATTTTTTATCCAAAATAAAACAAAAACAAGATTAGTCCAAAATTAGGAAACTAACCAACTATTAGACAACACTCTGGAAATTTTGAATTTTTTTTTATTAAACACGACGGAATATTTCCGTCGCCGATAAATAAAAAATTATTAAATTATCGCCGGCGGAAATATTCCGTCGGTGTTTATTAAAAAAAAAAAACCATTTAATTTCACCGGCGGAATAATTCCGTCGCTGTTAAAGATTTAGCGGCGGAATTTTCCGTCGGTAAATCAACCGCCAAATTAGCGGCGGAAATAAACGAATATTCGAGGAATATTCTTTTTAGCGGCGGAATTTAGCGGCGGAATTAAATTCCGTCGCTAAATTTGACGCCAAAATAATTCCGACGCTAAATACTATATTCCGTCGCTAAATAGCGACGGAATCTGTCCGTCGCTGTTTTTTCCGTCGCTAAATGACCTGTTTCTGGTAGTGGGAGGACGCAGGGGAGGGGCAAACCAAGGAAGCCCAGGCTGATCAAGTCATCATCCCAGATGTTTCCGCCGAGCAAGACGATCTATTTAGGGAGGGACGATCAAGCTTAAAGGCTTTTTATTTTACTTTGTTGATGTAATAGAATAGGCCTTTTGTAATTCACTTCTTTTATCAATGAAATGCCTTTCTTCAATCCTTCTTCGTCTTCACTTTATTGCTTTGATATGAACTGCATTTATTTGAACTGTGTTAATTGTTTGAATGTTTGTATGTTGAATATTTATACAAGTACTAACTAACTTGGGAAGCTGAGGGAGTCCTTCTCATCAGTCAAGTTTTACCTTGTTTAAAACGAGGAAGCTAGTTCGGTCTTAGACACTTGGTAATTTTGAAAGTTTAGTTATTAGGCCGAGGGATGTTCCTCGGCATGACGATTTGCTTGTTTGATTTTATCTTTCTATGCCGAGGAAGGTTGCTCGATCATAGGTCTTGGATAATTTTCTGAGCTTTATCTCTCTATGCCAAGGAAGGTCGTTCGGCATATATCTTAGATAATTTTTGATGTCACCTCTCTACGCCGAGGAGGATCGTTCAGTCACATGTATTAGGAAATCTTGAATGATTACCTCTCTATATCGAGGAGGGTCGTTCGGTCATAGGTATTAGGCAATTTTGGTGGGAATTTATCACTTTTATGTTGAGGAAGGATCTCCTCGTCTTTTAGTGGTTGTCTTGCTAGTCATTTGCCTTGAAGAAAACTGAATTTCATTAACTGAAACTGATTACATCAAACTGTAATCCTATATTATTTGAAAGGTAAAAGACTAACAACGACTAATCTATTACATAAAAAACGGACTAAAAACTAGTGGTAATATTTCTGTAGATGATCAGAATGCCACTGGTGTTTCAGCTCTTGTCCATCTGGGGTCTTCATTCGGTAGGTCCCTTCTCTGATAACTTGGGTGATGATGTAGAGGCCTTCCCAGTTTGAGGAGAGCTTGTTTTGTTCTTCATAGTTTGATTTTTTTGTAGGGATAGCCAGTTCAACTAGTTCGTCTACGTCCTGCAACTCTCTTTGTCTCAAGTCAGGGTCAGCCCCTGAGTTCTGGTCGCAGAAGATATGAGGGGATATATCTAGGACGGACATAACTGTGTCATTGTTGTCATCCTCATGAACGTTTAGTATCTCAATTTTAGCTAGTTCGTCTACGTCCTGTAGCTCTCCTTGTCTCAAGTCAGGGTCGGCCCCTCGAGTTCTGGCCGCTGATGAGATGAGGGGCTATATCTTGGACGGATAGAACTGTGTCATTACTGTCATTCTCGTGGATATCTAGTATCATGTGTTCCTCGTTTTCTATTTCAAAAATCCGATTTAGCTTAGAACTGGTTCTGATAGTCTTTGCAGACTTAGATATATTTAGATATTCTTTTGGCATGTCTAACTCCACCGTTATGGATGTTTTTTTGCTCCTCATTACATGTTCCAAGAAGTCTTTGGGGATCGCCCTCACACATCCGACTCCATCACGAGAAGGGAATTTAACTTGTTGGTGAGGGAAGGAGGCGACCAATCCAAGTTTGCTTTGACTTGTAATGCCTATGATGGCATGGTAGTCACTTGCCAGATCCATAACCACAAATGGTACTGTGGCCTTTGCTCAGAAGGAATGATCACCCACTTCCAGCAATAAGTCAATTGTCCCCAGGGCGCTGACTTTGTGGTTGGTGAAGCCTTCTAATCTTCCAGAGTATAGCTTCAGCATGCTATCCTTCAGATTCATCTTCTGGAAGATAGAGTAATACAGAATATCTCGGGAGGCCCCCAGGTCTATGAGGAGTCTCTCGGATTCACAGTTGTCATTCCTCTCTTTGATTACCAAGGGTTGTTCGTGAGCCCTGCGACTTCTGGTTAGCTCATTAGGGGAGAAGCTGATAACTTCCTCCTCCTTATGAATACAAGCGGGGATGTGATAGACATTACTCAGCTCATGGATCTGGTCTTTCAGTTTTTGGTTGGAAATGGTCTCCTCTCGTATGATATGGAGTTTAACCTCAGGAAGCCTATCTTCCTTTTCATTATCTTCTTCATCGTCATCGTCATCGTCGTCTTTTCATCTTCGCTTGTTATCCTTTCTCATAACGTAACGATCATGTTTTCCCTCGTTTACCCATCTTTGGATCATTCTCTTGAGGGAGATGCAATTTTTTGTGTCGTGTTTGTGGTCTTTGTGGAAGGAACAATACTTGGAGCTATCACGGGTGTATTTTGTTTTTTCATCAAGTGGACGGGGACTTGGCAGATTTACCAACTACATGATTTCTGTGATTGGTTTGGTGTGTGGGGTGAAAACCTCAGCTTTTTCAGTGGCTCGAGTTCTATTCTTCCTATTATAGCCACTTCCATTTGAGGCCTGGTTGGTGTCAGTTGCTTCTGCTTCTGGTTTCTCAGACCTCTTCTTACTTTTCTCTTCTTTCATTGCTATAGCATAAGCCACATTGTACAGATCGGATTTTGACTTAGGCTCTCTGGCAGAAAGTTCATAGATCAACTATTCGGATCTTAGTCCGAAGTTAAAGCAAACAATCACCTCCTGGTCTGTCTGGCTCTCCTCCACTTGGTCTGCCATGTGTCTGAATCGATTGTAGTAACTCAAAGTTATTTCATTCTTCCCTTGCTCAATGTTAGCAAGGTCAGTCAATATTTTCTTCCTCTTCCCTGTTGTGGCAAAGTTGTCCAAGAACCTCCTCCTCATTATTTCCAGCTATCGATGCTTCTCTTCTTTTGCTCAAGGAACCAGGACAAAGTTGTTTCGGAGAAGGTACTCGCAAAAGCCTTGCAGGGAATGTCATCTGCCTTGGTGAGGAGGGTCACGGTAGATACAAAACTTTGCACATGGTCCCGTGCATCGGTGGTTCCCGCATATTTTTCAAAACATGAGATTTTAACAACAGGATTGGGAGGTAGATCATTAATTTGTTGGGAGAAAGGACGGGTGTCACTAGTATCATCATCATCCACTTCCTTTCTCCCCATTTCCATCTCATCTAATCTCTTTTTCAAGAGTAATAATTCTCTTGGCATCGATCCCTGGGCTGAAATGAGAGTTATAGTGGGTCCTTTCTTTCTTTCTGTGTCCGTTCACTCTACTATGTTCCTCACGTTCCTGGTGATTGTCCCCTTACCCAGATGGTGTTCTGTCCCCTCTAGGTGTCAATTTAAGATGAGGAGGTGATTTGTGACAAGTAGGGCTCCTTGGCCGAAGGGGGCTCCTAGGACGATGAGGGCTCCTAGCCGAGGAGGTGTATTACGACGATGAGGGGTTTTATGCCTTGCATAGACCATTTGCGTAGTTTTCCCACTATAATATTAGATTCATGAAATAATAAATGATGCATTATTTTATTGATGGAATTAATATAATGTAGCAGTTTGATATTAAAAACATGGTTCTGTATTAATTTATAAATGTATACATAAAATTGCATAATAAAATACCAATATTAAAAGAATTAACAAGTCAAATATTAATTTATCTTGGATCCAAAGAACGGAGTAACTTGGAAAGAAACCCAAAAATAAAAAAATCATCAACATGTGGAGCCTGCCACTAAGAGCATCCACAATGGAAGCTTTTTGGGAGCTTTTAACTTTCATGAAAAAGCTCTCTAGAGCTTTTTCTCATTGTAGAGAAAGTTGGAAAGCTCCTTCATAAAGAGCAGCTCCTTCTACAAAGAGCTCTCTCTAGGAGCTCTTTCCATTAATTTTCGCCATTTCCCAATGTTGAACATTAAATAAAACAATAATTTTTATTTTCCTTAATATTTTCCTTCATAGAAAAATGCAAGAAAATAATTTAATTTTGGATATGGGGGTCATAAAAAAGTTGATGAAAAACCTCTACCATTGTGAAAAAAGCTTGGAGATTTTTGTTTTTGAGTTGTTTATGATGTATCACTTGAAAATTGCAAAAAATCTATGAAAAAAACTTTTACCATTGTGGATGCTCTAATGTTTTCTTTTCAAAAGTCTGGGAAATAAAACTATTAACTTTTCTATACTTCCTTTATAAGACTTAGAACTGTTCATCATTTTTACGGCGCTCGAATGAGCAATTTTGAGTTCATCCATGTTGCCTTATTTACTATTTGTATGATTGAGATTGATTTGAAAATTTTATATCTCTATCGAGTCGAGATTGAAATCATCTCATCTATAGAGCAAAAAGACAGACCAATATAATGAATTAGGCATCGCCCGACACAACGAGTAGGAACATTGCTTTGCTTTACAGAAATAAGCGGTGCCAAATCCTTCCTTTACATATTTGCATACATGAGTGAAACTGAAAATCCATAATATTGGTAATCATTAGTATATTATTTGGTCACTAAACATTAGGGCTTGCAAAATTTTTCATTTCGTACCAACCAACTCGTGTATCAATCATACCAATTATAATTGGTACGTGACAATTGGTATACCAAAATGTTGATACGGTACTACCGTACCAATTATGTGAAATTGGTTGGTACTCGGTACAAAAATTTAAATTGGTTGGTATACCGAGTACCAATTGTAATTTTTTAAAATATTAATTTATACTCCCTCCGTCCACTTACATACTTCGCAGTTACTGTTCACGCGTGGATTAAGGAAAAAAATAATGATATAAATGTTGTGAGTGTAAAAGTAAAATAGAAGAGAGAATGAGTGGAGGGAATAGTAAATTATAATGGTGTTGTGAGTATTAAAATAATGTAGGAGAGAAAATGAGTGGGATAGGGTTAATATTTTAATAATAAAAACTTTCCATTTTAAGTAAAAAAATAAAGTATAAAATATGTATTTGAACACCTAAAATAAAAAGTGTAAAGTAAATAAGTGAACGGGAGGGAGTATATATATATATATATATATATATATATATATATATATATATATATATATATATATATATATATATATATATATACTCCCTCCGTCCCAATAAGAGCTGTCCAAATTTTTCTGTGTACGCAAATTAATAAAATGAGGGAGAAGTAAAAATGTTGTGAGTGTAATTTAAAAATAGGAGAGAGAATGAGTGGAGGGAATAGTAAATTATAATAGTGTTGTGAGTATTAAAATAATGTAGGAGAGAGAATGAGTGGAGGGAATAGTAAAGATTCCTTTGTCAAAAAAGGAAAGTGAAAGCTATTAACGGGACACCCAAAATGGCAAAATGGGAAGCTACTATTGGGACGGAGGGAGTATATATTATTTATTTTAGATAATTTAATTAGTACTTCAATGGCTTTGTACTCTTTGATCTAATACTGTACCTCTTAATCTTTATAATGGTTGTTCTCAATAGTCACTGACAATCAGTACTCTTTAAAACTGAATGCACATTGTGATGATGCTACTGAAATTACTTGGTAGGGATGGTAGTTGATGGCCTTTTGGATTTACTTAATCATTTTAGGGGTGATAAAGTACGGTTAGAGATTGCATTGTGGCCTAACTAATACTTCCCCATCTCAGAATGATCTTCTCGCTTTTCTTTTTTTTTTTTTGCTATTTGTTTGAATCAACTTAAAGCAAATTACTAAAATTGTTCAATTGATGAAAAAATGATTGAACTTGTGTACTCCCTTCGTCCCACTTCACTTGGCACTAATTTCCATTTTGGGACGTCCCACTTCACTTGGCACTGCCCAAAATGGAAAAGAATATTCACTATTCCCTCCACTCATTCTCTCTCCTACTTCACTTTTACACTCACAACATTCTCTCTCCTAACTATTCCTCCCACTCATTCTCTCTCCTATTTAATTCTTCATACTCACAACATTTTCTTACACTTTTTTTCACTCTTATTTTTCCTTAGTTACCGTGCCACTTCACTTGGTGCCAAGTGAAGTGGGACGGAGGGAGTATATCTATAAGCTTAAATTGAAACTGGAATTGTTTAATTGATGAAAAGAATGAATAAACTTAGGTAACTAGATCTGCTCTCTCTGTAAATCAACAAAAAATTTGCATCTTCAGGTGGAAACTGAATGCACATTGTGAAGATGCAACAAAAATTGTTATTTTAATATATACATTTGGTAGATTCTAGTATCAATCGTACCAATCGAATACCTACCGTACCAACTTAATTGGTATACCGACTTAATCGGTTGGTACTGATATAGATTTTCATGTACCAAATTAAACTTGATAAATACATGATATAAGCAAAATACACTTGGTATACCTACCAAGCCACCCCTACTAAACATAATATTGCTTGGGGTAATTCTATCCTCCTCTCCCACTTTGGAGAAGGATATATTTTAAATTATAACGCTTTTCTTACGAGAAAAATGAATAAAAATGTTGGAATAAGATTAAAGTCAATTAATTAGTCCTTGCTATTACTTCCTTCGTTCCTAAAAGATTGTCATGTTGTATATTTTGCAATTATTAAAGAAGAGCTTTACCTTCTTGTACCTTAGTAGATTTGCACTAACATTCATGCCTAAGTTTAGAAATGAGACATACTTTTTGGGACAAGTCAAAATGACAAATGGGACAATCTTTCAGGGACGGAGGGAGTATTATTTATATACTCCTATGACCATTTTATCCATTGGAAATATCACGTGTATGTATATGATATAATTTAACAACTCGAAATTGACTTAATTGTAGGGAGTAACTAGTTAAATTAAGTCAAAATCTTAGAAAAAAATATTTTGTGAATTTTGAAAAAATTAGTTTTTAAAAATGCGTGTTGGCAATTTTGTAATTGACTGGATTTTTTTTTTAAAAAAAAACATCCAATGGCATTTATGTAAATAACTGTAACTGTTTTGCGGTATCATTTTCGTAAATAACCGAAACTTATCAACACCTTATACACTTTTTGTAACTAAAACTGACACTTTTTATAACTAAAACCGATACTTTTTATCACTGCACATGACAATTTTTTAACAATAAAACTGTTGCATTATTTAACAATAATACTTGCACTAGAAAAACACCACCTGACACAATTTTACATTAGAAATGACACTAAAAAACACAATTACTGTTTTTGAAAAGGAGTTAATCAATTACAAAAATGTCACCGTATATTTTAAATAATGTTCCAATTAATTAAGAAAATATCACCATACGTTTTTAAAACTAGGTTTTCCTATTTATTTGAAAAAACCAATTTTTTATACGATTTTCATTTCATTTGAAAGATGCTAGGATGCATTTTTGTTTTCAAATTAGGCACTTCTTTTACTATTTGCGCTTTTAGTTTTTACAGTTCAAACACAGGTGTCACATTTCTTAAAAAGGATGACAAATTATGTACTCCCTCCTCCCCAAAAATATTTATCCCATTTGACTTTTTTGTTGAACTTTAACCACAAATTTATGAGAGATCAAGCATGTTCATGAAATTTTAAAAGTTGTTGTTGATAATATTATTAATGATGAATCAATAAAAAAATTTAGAATTTCATGAACATAATTAAATTGTTATATATTTATGGTCAAAGTTCAACAAAAAAAAGTCAAATAGGACAAACATTTTGAGACGGAGGGAGTACTATATTTTTGTGTGTACCAGAGGGATTAGCATGCAATACCAAGGACGGAAGAAAGGGAGGGGAGGGGGTCCTCTAGCTGCTGTATATAGGCAAAAAACCAACCGATACTACTACTAGTACCAACAACAACAGGAACCAAGAAAAAAGAAGGCAATAAAGAAAAGATCTGTAAGGAATGAGGGTAGTTGAGGGGTGGGGAATTAAAATGTTAGTTGAGAGTGTTTAATAGGAGAGTTGAATGGGGGTAGTTGAGGGGTGGGGAATTAAAATGTTCAACCCGGTTGAAAGAGAGAGTTGTGGGACACGTGGCGATGTGGCATTGGTCCGTGCATGAAGTGGCGCGTGAAGCCTTTTTTTTTTGCTTCAATGACACGTGGCGCCGTTTGATTGGTCCGTACTTTATCATTTTTTCACCCAATTATTTAAGCTCAATTATCTCATAATAAATGATTTTTAAAAAAAAAAAAAAATTCACCAAAATTCATCATTTTTTTTCTCTACAAATTGATATAAGTTTCATTTGATTTGGACACAAAAAAAACACTCATTTTTCAATTTGAGTTGAATTATCACCTAGTAAATTATTTTTTTTTATATTTTTTTCACCAAAATTAACCATTTTTTCCCCTACAAATTGATATAAGTTTCATTTGATTTGGACACAAAAAAAAAACACTCAAAATGATGGGATATATAATGATGAGTTGGGAGGAGTTGAATTTTAAACTAAATTAGCTTATTGTGGGGGGTGTAGTTGAGAAAGTAGTTGAATGATTAAGTGGATGGAGAGAGAAAATGAGATGTCGTAATATTAGAGTAATTGAATATTTTTTGATGGTTGAATTATTGGACTCGATCTTACAACAATACTCCCTCCGTCCCGGTTCACTTGGCACCAAATTTCTGGGCACGGAAATTAAGAAAAAGTAAATGAGAGAAAAAGTGAAAGAAAATGTTGTGAGTATGAAGAATTAAATAGGAGAGAGAATGAGTGGGAGGAATAGTTAGGAGAGAGAATGTTGTGAGTGTAAAAGTGAAATAGGAGAGAGAATGAGTGGAGGGAATAATGAATATTCTTTTCCATTTTGGGCAGTGCCAAGTGAAGTGGGACGACCCAAAATGGAAATTAGTGCCAAGTGAAGTGGGACGACCCAAAATGGAAATTAGTGCCAAGTGAAGTGGGACGGAGGGAGTACATCATAATGCAATACTGAGTAAAGGACAGGTGAAGGAACTGATTTATGAGTGTGGGATGGGGTCTTTCTTTGTTTACACACATTATGTACCTTCCCCTTCCCCCCCCCCCCTCCTCTCTTTTTCACTGTGTGTATTTGGCCTTTTGCTACTAGTATGGGTATTAGTGCTCTTCTGTTTTGGCATGTTTATTCAATTACGGTAGTGTGCATTAGGAATGGTCAAATCGGATCGGAACTGGAAAATTGGATTGGAATCGGATCGGAAAAGCCCGAAACCGCCATGAACCGTCACGAAAACCGAAATCGAGATAACCGAAACCGGTTTGGAGCCGGGCCGATTAAGGGTCACCAAAATGGTGAACCGGACCGGAAAAAGCCCGGAACCGGACGAAAATTCATTGTTTTTCAATAGAACCGGACCGGAAAAAGCCCGGAATCGGACGAACCGGGAAGAAAATCGAAACCGAATTAACCAGAACCGTGAGCAATCCGGGCTGGTTAAGGGTCATACATTTTTCGAACCGAAACCGAGCCCAAAATCGGTTTTAGTCATCCCTAGTGTGCATCTGCATTTAGCCCTTTTTAACTCCAAAATTAGCAGCAGTCAAATGCAGGAGTTTTTCATAGTGTACAACATCTGATGCATATGGTATGAGAGGACATGCTTGGCAATAGTAGTTGGTAGGAAGACAAGCAATAAAGGGCAAGCGAGAATGCTATAAATTATTGGGGAAATGTAGGAGCGACGAGAACTATGAGAAGTATAAGAAAGCTAGAAGAGATGCTAAGAAAGCAGTAAGAGACGCAAGAGCAAAGGTGAATCAGAAACTTTATGATAAGTTGGATACAAAAGAAGGGGAAAAGGACATCTACAGACTCGCTCGTATGAGGGATAAGAGGACACGAGATATTGGGACGGTTAAATGTGTGAAGGATGTAGACCAAAGAGTTTTAGTCGGGGATAAAGAGATAAAAGATAGATGGAGTTCGTACTTTGATAACTTGTTCAATGGCGGTCAAGAGCAGGATGTTAGAGATTTAAATATCTCTTCGAGTATGGTTAATCGAGATTTTATGCGGAGAATTCGAAAGAGTGAAGTGGAAATGGCAATGAAAAAGATGAGATTGAAGAAAGCCGTTGGATCGGATGGTATACCAATTGAGGTTTGGAGATGTTTCGGAGAGAGGGGAGTAGATTGGTTAACAACGCTATTTAACAAGATATGGAGAGTTAACACAATGCCATTAGAGTGGCGGAAGAGTACTCTGATCCCTTTGTATAAGAATAAAGGTGATGTCCAAGATTGTGCCAACTATCGGGGGATCAAACTAATGAGCCATACTATGAAACTTTGGGAAAGAGTAATTGCACAAAGGCTGAGAAAAATTGTGGATATTTCGGATAACCAATTTGGGTTTATGCCAGGAAGATCGACTATGGAGGCAATATATCTTATGAGACAAACCATGGAGAAATATCGGGATCAAAAGAAAGATTTGCATATGGTTTTCATTGATTTGGAGAAGGCATATGATAAAGTGCCAAGAGAGGTACTTTGGTGGGCATTAGCAAAGAAGGGTGTTTCAAAGAAATATATTGATATTATCAAGGACATGTATAATGGAGTTAGTACTTGTGTACAAACTAGTGTTGGAAAGACTGAAGAGTTTCCTATAAAGATTGGAGTGCATCAAGGTTCCGCACTTAGCCCCTTTCTTTTTGCTTTGATAATGGACGAATTGACGAGGTCAGTCCAAGATGATATACCAAAGTGTATGCTGTTCGCAGATGATATTGTGCTGATTGATGAGACAAGAGAGGGTGTTGAAAGTAAATTGGAGTTGTGGAGACACACTTTGGAATCTCGAGGTTTTCGATTAAGCAGAAGCAAGACTGAATATTTGGAGTGTAAGTTTAGCAGTTGAAAGTAGGGAGGCGGGGCCGTCACATTTGATGGAAATATTATCCAAGCTTCGAAGTTTTTCGCTATCTTGGATCCATTATCCAAAAGGATGGAGAATTAGATGGAAATGTGGCTCATAGGATTAAAGCAGGTTGGTTGAAGTGGAAGAGTGCTACAGGGTTTCTATGTGATCGCGGCATGCCCAATAGATTAAAGGGAAAATTCTACCGCACGGCAATTAGGCCGGCATTGCTTTACGACACCGAATGTTGGGCCGTGAAACAGTGTCACGTGCATAAGATGAATGTGGCGGAGATGCGTATGCTTCGATGGATGTGCGGTCATACAAGAAAGGATCGATTGGGGAATGAGGTGATCAGAGGTAAAGTAGGAGTTGCGTCCATTGAGGATAAAATGAGGGAAAATCCTCTACGGTGGTTTGGACATGTGAGAAGGAGACCGAGTGATGCACCAGTTAGGAGGCCGGAACAGTGAAGAAATGATAAAATGGCGAGGGGTAGGGAAAGACCCAAACAACCTTGGATTAGAGTAATTGAAAATGATATGAATTTACTTGGAGTGAATGAAAGTATGGTGTTGAAGAGGCCGGAGTGGAGAGCAAAAATCCATGTGGGGGTTGATTTTTTTATTTTTTATTTTTTTATTTTTTATTTTTATTTTATTTTATTTTATTTTATTTTATTTTATTTTATTTTATTTTATTTTATTTTTTTATTATTATTATTATTTTTTTATTTTTTTTTAATTTTTTTTTTTTTTTAATTTAATTTATTTTTTTTTTTATTTTTTTTTCACGATAACATATGAGGATTCATGTTAGCCGATCCCAAATTATTTTGGGACTAAGGCTTTGCTGTTGTTGTTGTTGTTGTTGTTGTCCCACTTTTCATATTACAATATTAATTCTACTAACATTTTTTTTTAATACTGGTGTCTAACCTAAAATTCTATTTCTAGTGAGAGACGGGGAGAGAGCATGTCATAATTACCATGTCAATAAGAATTTAGACATTTCTCCACTATCCTCGCACGTGTTTTTGAACTAAAACTAAAACATTTTCATGAAAAATTGCTTAACATTAATGATTTAATATGAAAGAATTAAATATTCTATAATAGATTATATCACTATAAATTTTACTTAATACGTAGATTAACATTAATGATTTAATTAAATATTTTCATGAAAACTTGCTTAACATTAATGATTTAATAGAAAAATTGCTTAACATTAATGATTTAATATGAAAGAATAAAACATTTTTAAGTTTCCTTGGTGCGAAAGTGACTATCCATTGATGATCAATACAGTACAAGGGAAATTAACTTTAATTAATACGTTTAAAGATTTACCTCAAAAATTATCAATATGTGTCGATATATGGAGTGATCATTGGCAAACTCATAACTATATAGGAATTACATGTCATTGGATTGATAGTAGTTGAAAAATACAAAAACGATTGCTTGCATATAAATCTTTTGATACTGTTCATAACGCTCAAAATATTTGTAACAAAATTGCTAGAGTTTTATAAGAAGATGGATTAGTTCACAAAATTTTTTCACTTGGATTTGATAATGCTGCTAATAATACTGCTAGTTTACCATAACTCATTGAAATTTGTCAACCATTCATTGGTAGTAAATTATTTCATGTTAGGTGTATATGTCATATTTTAAATTTTTGTGTGCAAGATAGTTTAACAAGTTTAAAGGAACATGTAGTCCCAATTAAGGAAGTTCTTGCTCATCAAATGAGAAATCACAGTGTAACAAAATTGTGGATTAGATTTTGTAAAATAAATAATATCCGACCTAAAAGATTTTCCCTAGATGTTTCAAATCGATGGAATTCCACTTATAAAATGTTATCCGACTCTTATGATTTCCGTGAACTATTGTGTCAGTTTTTTCAACAAATAGAGTATCCTACTATAATATTGCCTCATCAATGGGATGTTTATCATAATTTAAAGAAATTTTTGAAATTTTTTAAAGAGGCTACCGTACAATTATCCGGTTCTTACTATCCCACTTCACCGATAGTTTTAGAACAGGCCACTAAAATTAGTTATATATTTACGTATTTTAAAGATTGTCCAATTTTAGGTGAATGTATTATTATGATGAGAATAAAATAGCTTAAATATTTTTTGAACATTCTCTCATTATTTTTAGTAGCTAAACTATTAGATCCTAGGATAAGAGAAGATGGTTTATAACAAATACTTGATTATTATTATAAGAATCTATTTTCCACCGGCTTTGATTTGTTTTTAGATAGACCTATCCCAAAAGCAAAAGACGTTCTAACTGAGACTAAAAATATTGTATATGCACTTTATAGAGAATATTATGATCTTTTTTGTAATATCGTTTATCCTAGTAGTGAAAATGTAAGTGGTAGTAGTTCTCATGATGATAGCGATCCCTTTAACTTTATAGATAATTTAATTAGTTCTAGAAGTCAAAAACGTCAACGAGGTGGCTCCACTTATGTTGAACTTGAAAATTATTTAACCACTTCTTTTGAGCCTATAGAAGAATTTGATATTGTAAAGTGGTGGGCACGAATGGCAAACAACTATCCTATTCTATCCTTGATAGCAAAGGAGATCCTAGACGCTCCCGCCTCAATCGTCGCTGTAGAAGAAGTATTTAGTGTAGGAGGGTGTGTCTTGTCCGATCGAAGGTCAAGGTTGTCTCCATATAATTTAGAATATCAAATGATGCTCGGCGATTGACATAAAGCCGAACTACGACTTCAAGATAAAAGAAGTAGTTCCGAGGAGGAGGAGAATGCCTTCGATGGAGATACATCAGGAAGCGAAGCCGAATGAACTACGCCGCTCTTTAGACTTTAGATTAGGTTAATTGTAATTTTATAGATTAGACTTTAGATTAGGTTTATTTTTATTTAATTGTAATAGTTAGGTTGAGGATAAGGCTCATAAATGTCCTTCCTTATTTATAAAAGGGTAAGGTTGGTTGTTCCCCTCTTTGTAATTTTATTTTAATTAATAAAATTTAAGGGTACCGTCCCTTTTTTATATATACTTTCGTTTCTTTTAAAAAAGTTAAGTTTTATTTCTTTCAAAATTCATAACTTTTTTTATATAACTTTTTGCAAAAAATGTATGCAGTAAACAAAAGTCTAAAATAGTCTTCTTTATCCAAAAAAAAATTTTTAAATAAATATTAACTTTTTTATAAAACTTAACAAAAATTGTTAAAAAGTTAACTGTTTTTTGAAAAAACATGTTGAAAATTTAACAGTTAACAGTTAGGGCAGTTAGGCTATTAGGGGGGCGACCGTACCAACAAGTAGGGGCAATCGCACCAACTTTCTGCCTATTCATTTTCAATTTTTTTTAAAT
Source organism: Adenophora triphylla var. japonica (assembly GCA_022495995.1). Classification (NCBI taxonomy): domain Eukaryota; kingdom Viridiplantae; phylum Streptophyta; class Magnoliopsida; order Asterales; family Campanulaceae; genus Adenophora; species Adenophora triphylla. Next base: position 72,049 of record JAFEMH010006430.1, read on the forward strand.
GGCGGTTTAACCTTGAACCGAAATTGGTACGGACGGTTCATAATCGTGAATCGGAACCGTCCAAATTCGGTCCGGTTACCACTACAAGAAAACAGGGCAACTGAAACGGAATTTTGCAACCGAATTGAAATCAGTTTCAGAACAGAGCAACTGAAACGAAATTTTGCAACCGAATTGAAATCAGTTTCAGAGTAAAAAGTGCTTATTGAAAATTGACGTGCATAATTAATATTGCAACTCATATTGCAACGGAAAACCATTTTGTTGCTTCATGTTTCGGGGTTGTCGGTTCAGAACCGGAACCGCCGGTCTGAACCGGCTGGGCATGTCTAACTGTATACTATCTCCGTCCCGCTCAAAAGTTTAAGAAATTAAAGTGGTTTAAGATATAGGTGAAAAAAGTGATGTTGTGAGTGTTGATAGTTGGGTACTAGAGAAAAAGTGTAGTAGGTAATAGTTATTGAATAATTGTTCTGGGTATGACATGTGAAACCCACAAATAAGAAAGTAATAAAACCTTACCATTTTGAGATTTTGTACTTTGAGGTGGGACAATATCTTCTAAAAATTTAAAATTTCTGGCTGGACGGGGAGAGTACTTTATTATTAGAGCATCCACACTAAAGGCTCTTTATTTTCATGGCTTTAATATAAATTTAAAATAATTAATAAATAAATATATAAAAGAATTAAACCTTTCTCAACCTTGATAGTTTTTTTTTTTTTTTTTTTTTTTTTTGTGATTTTTTCCATGTCACCGTTAAGCCAATTAATGAAATCTTTTTTATAAATGAATTGGTAAACATTAATGATATTTTCACAAAAAATGGTTTTTTGTACGAAGGAAACAAGCTGTCCAAATATAACATTTCATTAGATTTTTCAGAAAATTTTGGGGGAAACTAGTTTCCCCAAATATTATAAAAAGTCTTGTTTTTTATTTAAAAAAAAATTGTACGTGCTTTTGTTTCGATTTTTAAAACAAGACTTTTTATAATGTTAGGGAGAAACTAGTTTCCCCCAAAACCTACTCTAGATTTTTTACTTGATTTTAATGGATTTTTAGTTTGTTAATGTATAAGTTAAGTTTTGAACGTTTTGGTTAATTTATATTGTCCTTCAAGGAAGTGGCGGAGGCATAGTTAAAGGAATTGAATCCGTACCTTTATTATTTTCTCTCCCCTATATATACAATAGTCATCTCCTAAATACATGGAATTGATCTACCTAATATACTGAGAAGATATACATGCCAACTATATTTGTTACGGAATATACATCCACTATACTTATCTATCATACCCCCGCAGTCGAAGCTGGAGGAGGACGAATGCTAAAACTGTTACGAAAGCCATCAAAGAGAATGCGCGGAAGACCTTTGGTGAAGATATCGGCAAGCTGATATCGAGACGAAACATGTAAAACCCGAACTTGTGCCTTCGCCACCTTTTCACGAACAAAAAGAATATCTAGCTCAATATGTTTGGTACGCTGATGTTGCACCGGATTGCTAGATAAATAAATAGCACTAACATTGTCACAATAGGCCACTGTTGCTTTTGGAAGTGGAACCTTAAGATCGAGCAATAAATTTCGAATCCAACAAGATTCAGATACCACATTAGCAACTCCCATGTATTCGGCCTCGGCACTAGATCGTGATAAAGTGGGTTGTCGCTTAGAAGACCATGAAATCAGATTTTCACCCAAAAATACACAATAGCCTGAGGTAGAGCGGCGTGTGTCGGGGCACCCGCCCCAGTCGGCGTCTGTGTACGCCATAAGAGAGGTAGCAGAAGAATTAAATAGATGGAGGCCATAATCAAGTGTACCGCGGATGTAGCGCAAAATGCGCTTCAGAGCTGCCATATGCTCAACGCGCGGATCATGCATGTGTAAACACACTTGTTGAACTGCATAAGTTATATCCGGGCATGTAAAAGTGAGGTACTGTAATGCCCTAGCAAGACTACGATAATATGACGGATCGTCAAAAGGAGTACCACTAGAGGAGCTGAGTTTGCCGTTTGTGTCAACTGGTGTGTGTGAGGGTTTGCATGTAGACATACCAGCCCTCTCTAAAATTTCCGCAACATATTTCTTTTGACATAAGAACAATCCAGAAGGAATATGGGAGACGGCAATGCCCAGAAAATAATTTAAGAACCCGAGGTCCTTCATAGCAAACTCGGATGCCAAATCCCTCATAATAGACTGCCGAAGATTGTCAGAAGAAGCTGTGAGAATAATATCATCGACATAAAGTAGGAGATATGCCATATCTTTCCCTTGACTATAAATAAAAAGGGAATGATCAGAACGGATATGTGTAAACCCCATAGTCGAAACAAAATCTCCGAACCGCTTGTACCATGCCCTGGGTGCCTGCTTTAAACCATAGAGAGATTTTTTCAGCAAACACACATAATCTGGATGAGTGGAATCCCGAAACCCCATGGGTTGATGCATAAAAACAGTTTCCTGTAAAGCACCATGAAGGAAAGCATTCTTGACGTCCAACTGATGAATGGACCAAGAATTAGCAAGCGTCAAACTGAGAACAGTCCTGATTGTAGCTGGCTTGACTACCGGGCTGAACGTCTCCGTACAATCCACTCCCATCTGTTGAGACCTGCCGTCACCTACAAGACGGGCTTTATACCTCTCAAACGCACCATCAGAATTAAACTTATGAGAAAAAATCCACATGCTTCTAATAACATTCACATTAGACGGGCGGGGAACTAACTCCCACGTCTTATTTTTAATTAGAGCCATGAATTCATCTATCATGGCCTCTTTCCATTTAGGGTCGGACAAGGCAACTTTGGGATTAGGCGGAAGAGGAGAAGGAGAGACAGAAGAAAGTGAATTTAGTTGTTGCTTGGGTTTAAAAATCCCATGCATACTCCGAGTGACCATGCGGTTGGAAGGAGCAATTGGAGGTGAATGTCGTCTAGGAGCAGTAGGTGAGAATATCCTGGTGAGTGGGAGTCTGGTTCGGAGGAGAAGATGGGTTGGTGTGTGAGCTCATAGGCAAAGAAGACCCATCCCCAAGGGCTGTTGAACGCTGAGCTGTTGGGGAAGAAATTGGACCACGAGAAACACGGGTTATTAGGGCATCAGGAGAAGTAGCAATAGGTGATGTATGTGGGCTGGTGTTTGGGCTTTGGGCTGACTCCTGAGTAGCAGCCATATGATGGATCAGAGGGTGAGGATCAGAGTCCAAAAAAATGTAATTTGGACTACGAGATTGAGGAGTAGCAAAGGGAAATTGTTTCTCATCGAACACAACATGTCGGGAAATAATTATTTTGTGTGTGGAGAGATCATAACACTTGTATCCACGATGATTTGGAGGATAGCCCAGAAACACACATGGATGAGATCGGGACTGAAGTTTATGAATATGTGTAGATGGATTAAGAAGAAAACACAAGCATCCGAAAACTCATAAATGAGAATAGGAAGGATTTCGGCGGTACAATTTTTGAGTAGGAGACTGATTTGGAGTCCTTTATTAGGAAGGATATTCAACAGATACGTATCCATGGCCAATGCATGGTGCCAAAACGCTGGGGGTAAGGATGCATGAGCGAGAAGAGTTCGGACTAAGTTATTAATAGTACGAATCTTTCGTTCGGATTTACCATTTTGAGTGGAAGTGTGAGGACACGATAATCGAAAAATCATCCCATTGGATCTAGCAAAAGATTTAAAACGATCATTATCAAACTCCCGCCCATTATCACATTGGAAACTTTTTATGTTTCGTTCAAACTGGGTTGTGATATATCTGCTAAAAGAGAGAAAAATATTAGGGACCTCAGATTTTTTTCTGATAGGAAAAGTCCACAAAAAATTGGTGAAATCATCAAGAAACAATATATAATATTTGTATCCCGAGGCACTCAAAACAGGAGACGTCCATAAATCACTATGTAGGATATCAAATGGAACTACGGTGCATGAATGAGAAGGAGAGAAAGACAACTTAACATGTTTGCCAAAAACGCAAGAATCACAAATACCATCCAACTTATAAGTCTTACAATTAATAAACTTATTATTTTAAAGAGAGCGGAAACTAGGTGCTCCTGGATAACCCAAACGATTGTGCCATAAACCAGGAGAAGAAGCAGAAAAAGTTGATGGCAAAGAAGGTGCAAGTCCGGATGAAGATGTAATTGGGTACAAGTCGCCTTTGCTATCACATCTCATAAGTTGAACCCCCGTCAGAATATCCTTCACAAAAAACCCGAAAGGATCAAATTCAACAGACACATTTGTGATGATGTTGCCATTCGCGGGAAAATTCGATTTTTGCGTTTCTTTGAAAAACCAAATAAAACCGGAAAAAAAACGGAGTCGCCACGCCATTTTAATTTTGAAGGGCCAAAACTTTGAAAAAAGCCCGAGATCAGAGATTTAGGTTCGGAGGTCATGTTACGCGTCGGGAAGGACGTTAGTGTGCACCCGACGCGCCTCGTAAAAACGAGTCTTCCAAGCTGAAAATCATTTGTGTGTGTGTGTGTGTGTGTGTTTTGGCCAAAATAAGTTGAAACTGGAAAAAGTAAAAATTGGGATGTCTTTTTAAGACTTTAAACTGATCCCATGATTTTTTGAAGAATTTTTGGTTTGAGATTTGGTACTCAAAAAACCTTTTGAAGTTGAGAAGTCACTTCTGCCAGAGGGAAATGGCAGCAGACACCTGATTTTGAAATGGATTCAAGGGTCCTAAAACTTCATAATCTGGATGAACTCAGAGAATGAAAGTTTCTCTAGACTCCTTGAATAAACTGTGTGAAAGAAATTTCCATTTTGGAGAAGATTTGAGGGGTCAAAACCTTCTGGAAACCTCAGATATGAGATCTGGATTCCCAGAAGCTGATGAACTAGCCTCTGAAAGAAAATTTGAAAAGAGGAGTTTTACTCACCCAAAAAATAAGGTAAAAATATGTCTGGAAAGCTCTGGATGTTGGCTACAAAAAGTGTTTTGTAGTCAACACCAAATTCCACCTTTTTCTGTGTCCAAAAATTAAGACCATGGACTGAGGTCTGAGAAAATTGCTACTGGACAGCAACTTCTCAAGAAAGAAAATATGATTTTAAGGGGGGTTTTGCATCCATGCTTGTCCCCATTTCCCTAGGTTTTGGTTAGTGATCACTAGACATTTTAGTGGTGAATCAACTATACCAAACCATCCTTGGGGTACATTAGGACTAAGCATTTCATTTGCTTGGGGAGGGGGATTTTACCCTTTGAAATCAAGATTTAGTGCTTGAAAATGGTTTTTTAGAGTTTTGAAAGTGCATTTTTGCAAGGAAGCAAGAAAAGCTTAAAAATAATGTTGATCTTTGTAGAAGATCATCCATGGAGATGGTCTTCCATGGTGATCTTCTTAGATCTAGAGAAAGAAGATGAAAGAACTACATTTTGTAGTTTGAAGATGCATGCATGGATGAGATTTAGGGTTAGGAAGAGGAGGGTTTACCAATCTTCCTTGTGTTCTTGAGTGTTTGGCTTGAGTGTATGAGTGTTTAGGGCTTGAATATGAGAGTGAGTGGATGAGTATGAGTTGGGAAAGATTGGAGAGAAAAAGGTGACAATTCTTGAAGAATTCTCACCGTTTTCTCTCTATATTTCGCCGAGAGGTTCGGTGCAATTGTGTTCTTCCTCTTTATTTTTGTGGACTGGAGGGCTCAATTTATAGCCCTCTCGAAAATGCATACTTATCCGCGCGGACAAGGTCGGTAGGCGTGCACTTGTTCATTAATTACGGCTCCGGCCTTGGACAGAAGAATAAAAATTCAAAAAAACCAAATTAATGTACCGATTTTGTGTTTCCGCCTTTCTATTTATGGTTTTATTCTTTTGTTTTGCTTTTTAAGATGCTTTTCTTGGTTTAACTTCATTTGGCAATGCCCATTCTACCCTCCCTTTGTTAGAAAAGTTAGGATTGTTAGGAATGTTAGTAATTGTTATAACTTTCGTTAATTTTATAACGAAAATTCTAACAAGCTCAAATTGGAGCACTTACAGTAGCCCCTCGGCGACGGCGCTTTCGAAGGAAGCGGGGTCGTCGATAAGAGTAAGGCTCCATATTTGGCAGGATGATCGAGTGATCGGGTGGCTGAACCTAGCGATAGGCTACCTACGTATCCCGAATGGGAATCAAGCCAGTCGTAGTTCGGGTCTTTGACCCCGGAGATGATGGCGTTTTAGGTGCCTCGAACCTGGTGAGCGAGTTCTACAGTCGATTGCTGAAAGAAACTTCTGCAGAAATGACCCTCTTTGGTCTGATGGCTAGGGTTGTATATCCGCTCTGCTGGGGATAGGAATGACCATTTTGGTCCAGCGGCCGAACCTAATGATAGGCTACCTACGTATCCTTAAGAGGAATCAAGCCCGGTCGTAGTTCGGGTCTTTGACCTGAGATGATGGCGTTTTAGGTGCCTCGAACCCGGTGAGCGAGTTCTACAAGCGTTTCTTTGGAAAGAAACTCTCTGGGATAAGAGATGACCATTTTTGGTCTGATGGGTATCCGCTCTGCTGGGGATAGGAATGACCATTTTTGGTCTCTGCTGGGGATGATTGCGATTTATCGCTTGATAGCGTCTTAGGTGCCTCAAATCTTGGAGATGGCGTTTTAGGTGCCTCGAACCTTGAAGATGGCGTTTTAGGTGCCTCGAACCTTGATGATGATAGCCTTTTAGGTGCCTCGGACCTTGAAGATGGCTTTTTAGGCGCCTCGGACCTTGATGATGATGGCCTTTTAGGCGCCTCGGACCTTAATTTGAAATGGCCTTTCGGTGGACTTCGTCTGCTGCCGAAGGAGAGGGTGACCGTTTTGGTCGAGGGGCTGGACCTAATGATAGGCTACCTACGTATCCCTAGTGGGAATCAAGCCCTTTCGTAGTTCGAGTCTTACTCGAGATTCCGTTGGCTTTTGGGATTCCGTTAATTTTGCTGGGGATTTCGTTAATTTTGCTGGGGATTTCGTTAGCCTTTACTGGGGAAAATCAGACGTTTTCGTCTGGGGAATTGGCCTTACGTTTGATTGCCGTTGGATGATTTTGATGAAAGATACGGGATCCGTTATCTTTCTCGGGGCACTCGGTCTTACGTTTGACTGCCGGGGAAGATTTTGATGAAAGATACGGGATCTCGTTATCTTTCTCGGGGCACTCGGTCTTACGTTTGACTGCCGGGGAAGATTTTGATGAAAGATACGGGATCCGTTATCTTTCTCGGGGCACTCGGTCTTACGTTTGACTGCCGGGGAAGATTTTGATGAAAGATACGGGATCTCGTTATCTTTCTCGGGGCACTCGGTCTTACGTTTGACTGCCGGGAAGATTTTGATGAAAGATACGGGATCTCGTTATCTTTCTCGGGGCACTTGGTCTTACGTTTGACTGCCGGGGGCAATTTTGATGAAAGATACGGGATCTCGTTATCTTTCTCGGGGCACTCGGTCTTACGTTTGACTGCCGGGGGCAATTTTGATGAAAGATACGGGATCTCGTTATCTTTCTCAGGGCACTCGGTCTTACGTTTGACTGCCGGGGGCAATTTTGATGAAAGATACGGGATCTCGTTATCTTTCTCGGGGCACTCGGTCTTACGTTTGACTAGGGCAATTTTGATGAAAGATACGGGATCTCGTTATCTTTCTCGGGGCACTCGGTCTTACGTTTGGCTTTGTCGGGGCAATTTTGATGAAAGATACGGGATCTCGTTATCTTTCTCGGGGGCACTCGGTCTTATGTTTGACTGCCGGGGAGAATTTTGATGAAAGATACGGGATCTCGTTATCTTTCTCGGGGCACTCGGTCTTACGTTTGACTGCCGGGGGTGATTTTCTTGACAAGGGGCTGACTTTGGTTAACTTTGTCAAGTTGGGGACTGAATTGCAGAGTCCTGGAATTTTAAGGGGCAAAATGGTCATTTTGACCCTTGCAATCCTATCCGCGCGGATAGGGATGTAAATTCAGGGTATTAATTAGGCCAACGCCCTTTTCTTCTTCCCCATTCGGTTTCGAAACAAAGAGAGCGAGAGAGAGAAACCGAGGAAGGAAGCCATTTTTGGCCAAAAATCTTCAAAATCCTCCGTTTTCTTCGATTTTTTGAGCAATGGAACACGGGGAAGGCGCTTTTCAAGGCCAAGGACGTGGTCCCATAGCGGAGAGGCGATTGGAGCTCGTCCGGATGAGGAGGCATTACAACCTCTCGCAATCGGTTGAGGAGGAGCATTACCCCGATGCTTGGCAACATTGGGCTTCGGATCTGCATCTCCGAACGGTATACTTCGAATCCTCTTGATCCTCTTGTCGATTTCTTGCTTGAAATTTTTGGGTGATTTTTGAATTTTTTTTTTTTGAAAATTCGAATGATTGATGTTCTTGGCTTTGAATCTTGATTTTGATGCTTTGCATGTTGTAATGAGTATATGAGTAACCCAAAATGTGCATTTTGCTTGGGAAAAAGAATTGGCATTTTTGCCATTTTTTTTTTGTATCCGAAATTGCATGTGAAAATTCGAGAATTATGATTGAATATTGATATTGATGATATGCAATGTTGCAATGAGTTTGTGAGTGTCCCAAAAATGTGCATTTTGCTTGGGAAAAGAATTGGCATTTTCGCCACTTTTTTTTTTGTATCCGAAATTGCATGTGAAAATTCGAGAATTATGATTGAATATTGATATTGATGAATGATGATGCAATGCATGCATTTTGTTTGGAAAGAATGGGCATTTTGCCAATATGAGATGTATGCATGTTTAGGATTTTTTTTTTTTGAAAAGTGGGACGGATTTTTCCTCCCGTTGCATGTAAGATGGATGATATGCATATATGCATTTTTTTTTGAAAATGGGACGGAGTTTTTACTCGCGTAGGAATGCATCTCCTTTTTTTTTTTGATGAATGCATTGGGACTTGCTGAAAATTGTTTTCTTTCATGCGAGAAAAATGGGGCTATGCTCATTGTATCTTTGTTATCTTTGTCGAATTTTTTTTTTTTTTTAATGTAAATGCAAATGCAATCTTTTTGACATTTTCTCTCTTTTTTTTTTTTTTACGGGCGGAAACCGTTTTGTGACGGAGCGGTGAACAAGATGAAGACTCGAGGATCGGTGGAGTCTGTGATTGACTTGTGGGATCGGCTTCGGATGCGGGCCGAGGAGCTTTGCCGAGTCCGAGACATTGTTGTCGAGACGGGGCTCACAGGAGTTTGTCGAGTGTTTGAGGGGTGGTCAAGTTCCCTAAGAGCAAGGGCTTGATGTTTGCTCTAGCGCGGCATTGGTGGGATGCGACCCACACATTCCACTTCTTACGGGGCGAGGCGGCTGTTACGCCTTCGACTATGCTTTGCGATCACGGTCTGTCCTTTAATGGACGCAGCATTGAGTGGCGGGATGGCTACGGCGATGCGATCTGCGAGCTCTTCTTGGATTTTCCCTATTCCCAAAAGGGGATGGGGATGGAGTATGCCGTGGTCTACGGTAAGATTGTGGAGACCATCGCGAGTTACGAGGCTGGGGAGGATAGGTTTAGCGCCGAAGCGGTGCTAGGTCCTTCTGTGGTTTACTTTCTCGAGCACGCTCTTTGGTCATGCTTGAGGGGACGGCGGTCTTTGCCTTCTTTGAGGTCCTTGGAGGACATGGAGACGGTTGGAGATATTTCTGGGGAGGCGGGCCTGAGCTGTACTTCGCTCTTGATAGATACGGCCCAGGAAGAGGCCTGTGTGGGCTCCTGCATCTTGCTTTGAGTTTGCTCACGGAGGTATAAGCTCTCTTTTTGCTTTCCCTCTTTCCTTTGAGCACGCACTTTTATTTGCTTGGATTGATTGGATTTTTACCTTTCGCAGTATGGGCGTTGGAGTTTTTCCACGTCACGGTGTGGAGGCGGCTGAGGCGTACGTTGGGCGTATCCGGCCATGCGATCTTGGTCCAAGCATGCCCGGGAAAGATAAGCTCCGGGCGTACGACTCTCAGTACGCGGATTGCCTTCCTTTGACGGAGGCCGAGACGGATGAGGGGATGATATTCTTCCCACAGGATCGCTTTGAGGTAGCGCGGTGAAGGGCGCCGAGATCCGGGCCGGTGCGGCGGAGGATTTTGAGGGCGACTTGCGACGTCTACTATGCAGGAGAGAGGGTGACGCGCCGGCATGGCGTGAACTCGCCTTTGAGGACACCGGTGGAGCCTCCCGCCGATATGATGCACCCGAGCGATCGGTCCGTGACTGGGATGATTACCGAAGCGAGCCGGCACTTCTCGGACTTCGTGGCGATCGAGCCATATGCGACGTTCGTCTTGAGGAGGCGAGGATGCCTCGGGTTTTGGAGAGGAGGGGCTTGGGATCCCGCGGTACCCTCGGACGGATTTTTCCTATATCCAGGATGGGGTCCGATTGAGGGTGCAGATCCCTCAGCCCGAGCGGCTTCCACGAGCTTTCCGGCCTCGTCCGGGTATGAAGGTATGGCTTCACCTTTTCCCCTTCTTTTCTTTCTTTTGTTTCATCATCTCTAGCATCACTTCTTTTTTTTTTGACGCTTTTGCTTTTGTGCAGTTTTCGGAGGTGGTCGTCGAGACGGCGCGAAGCAAGTGATCGGAGGCAAGAGGTTCATACGGAGGATGGTCGCTTGCGGGGCTCCTCGAGCTAGAGCGAGGCGACCACGGCCGGCGCATCGGACGGGAGGCTTCCCCTATTCGCTCAGAGACTTCTTCAGAGACTCCTTTGTCTCCTCTCCTTGATCATCGCGCAGTACTGCCTTCGGATCACGTCATTCTAGGGGATCCACACGGGCAGGGACACGTTTGGCAGCATGGCGGGTCGTCTTCGTACGTGCAGGAGTCCGACGCCTTCACCTTCGGGTACGACTTTTTCGCAGATCTCGGCTTGCCCTATCGTAGCGTGCCGGTTGGTCCTGATGAGCCTCTCTCGGAGACGAGGACGATTCCGAGCCTGAGATTTTCAGGGCTCCTGAGGAGGCGGGCCCGAGTCGCAAGAGGGGCCGGGGGGAGACATCGGGTGCTGGAGACTCCGATTGATTTTTTTTTTTTGAGATTTAGATTTGTACAGATTATGCACATTTTTTTTTGGATGTAATAATTTAGGATTTTATTTATGTTTGTTTGTTTGTTTTTTTTTATGCACACTCTCTCTTTTTTTTTTTGGAATGTAATAATTTAGGATTTTATTTTATGAATGCAATGCAATATGAATGCAAAGTGTTGCATGAGCCTTGGTTTTTTTTTTTTGCAAGGGTGTTTGGTATATGGGTGGTTTGGGGAGGTTTTTGCACAAGTTTCGAGCAACGGGACGGAATATTCCTCTTTTGGTGTAGCGGCTTGGTGTTGCAAAATTTTTGGTAATGACACTTGTATCCGCGCGGATAGGGTCGGCTTACGACATTGTCCTTTAATTTTGGTTCGGACTGGTCTTGCTTTATTTCAAATTCAAATATCCTCTTCAACCTCCGGTCAAACGGCCATTTTCGGGAGAAAGAGAGAAAAACCATGGAAATGGCCAAAAATTCTCCAAAATTGTCCAAAGAAAGGCAAATGTTGTTCTTTGAAAAGTTCAAGGAGTGGTGTAGGGAGATCATGCACGAGAGAAGATCATTCTTTGAAGAAAGGTACAAGGTACGATGCTTGTGGTCTCTCAAAGAATTGGTTCCGGATTATGACCTCTTAAGAGCTTCTTCTTCGCGTGGGATACTAGAAGGCATGTCTTTTGCCTTTCCTTCAACGAGATTGTTCCGACTGTCGAAGAATTTCGGGCCTTGCTTGGAGGTCCGGAGGTGGAAGAGATAGCGGTCCCTTTGCCCGGAGGGGCTTCTTTTGTTGACAGATTGTGCGTCCTCCTTCATCTTTCCCCGGAGGAAGCGCAAGGTATGATCCGCGGTCCCGATCATCTCGATATTTCCGGTCTTCCCGACAGATTTAGGGGCCTAGGTTTGGTGGATGATGCCTATTGGGATGCCTTTGCACTTTGTATGTTTGGCACCCTGTTCATGGTCTATTCCTTCGGGATTTGCCATCGATCTCTGCTGGATGTTGTCGTTCATTGTCGCACAGGCGAGAGATGTCGTTCCTTTGATTCTTGGGAGACTTTTCATGCTCTCGACAGATTAGCTACCGGACGGCGGTACATGCACGGGGGCAGCCCGTTTCTCTTGACCCCATGGGCGATGGAGCGTTTGGGGTTCTTCGGGAAACCTCGATATGATCGGAGCCTTGGACTTTTGCCGGGAGAGGTGTTGATGTAGATTTTGATGATCGGGGCTCGTGGGAGCGTTGGATGGCGGGTCGTCGACCGAAGATATCGATGGTTGGTGCCTCATTGGCGGGTGGAGACTCGCAGAGTGCTTCAGACGGATCCCGTGTGGTTATGCTTCCGGGCTTTCTCGATCCGGTTTCTACATTCCGGCTCTGGTCCGAGACAGTTTGGCTTGGAGCGGAGTTCCTTTGGAGGGTTTTGATGATATAGCCACCGGGGTGGTGGCTCCTGTTTCCATGGACGATCCCTCGGTGTTTCCATTTCTTTCCCGAGCATGGAGGTATGATGCCTTTCCCCCTCGGGTCATTCTCAAAGGCGTCCGAGACCGGTGTTCTTGACCACTTGGTACCTGGATTGGTACGAGGGGCATGCGGGAGGGACTCGGGTGGCTATTTTGAGACGGCGTGAGGCCATTGTAGGTGCGGAGGACCGGCGTTTCGAGAGGAGGAGGGCCGAGGCGAGGGCCAACCCTCGTGACGGGAGCGGAGACGCCGTGGCGACTATGAGGCTTACGTCAAGAGACGGGAGAGGAGGGCTCCTATGTTACCGGCTAGGTTACGGGAGATGAGGGATGACGCTAGGGCTACTAAGGCCACGACAGAGGCCGGTTTGCTAGACCCTGTTCCTATACCGAGCTTGGCAGAGGAATACCGACATTTTTCCTTCGTAAGAGAAAGACTCGGAGGGGGAAGAAGAAGGGAGAGGCCGATGCGAGTGGCTTGGAGTGACTTTGAGGTTTCCAAATATCCCTTTCTTGCCATGACGAGACACATTAGTTTGATTATGTATCTTAGTTTTCTTTTAGCGGGTTGCCGGTTGTAGGAATGAATCGGGCTTAGACTCATCAAAGAGCTTTTAACTTGTAATGAATATTTGAATTGCTTTAGAGTTTTTCGAGACGCTTTCATGGTCGATCAATTGTATTGATGCCAAAGTATGGCTTTTATTTGTGCTTTAGACCGAACCGTTTCCGCCGCCTACGTTCCCCTCATTTTGAGGAGCTCGAGATCTTCGTAGTTCAACCTGGTGAACTCTTTTTTTTTTTTTTTTTTTTTTTTTTTTTTTTGGTGCAACCCTCGTTTTTTACCTAGGCCGCCCTTCTCGGGTTTCTAACCTAGTTGGGTATTACTCTTTTAGCACTCTTTTTTTTTTTTTTTTTTTGGTGCAACCACTGTTTTTACCTAGGCCGCCCTTTTCGGGTTTCTAACCTAGTTGGGTATTACTCTTTTAGCACTCTTTTTTTTGTTTTTTTTTGTCGTTTTTTTTTTTACGCGTAGTATCTGCGCGGCTTGTCACCATTCACTTGGGTGTACAAAGGGATTCCCGTCGAGGTCCGCAAGTTACATGGCTCCTCCGGAGAAGATCTTACGGACGACATATGGCCCGACCCATACGGGCTCCCATTTGCCGAGAGGGTTGATACGGGTGGGGGCTTTTCTTTTAGAACGAGATCACCTTCTCGGATCTCCCGATGCTTTACTTTCTTGTCGAAGGCTCGCCATTCTTCCTTGGTAGGCCCGGATGTGTTCCATGGCCTTCAATCGGCGTTCGTCTAGTAGGGCCAATTCGTCATGGCGAATCTGGAGCCATTCGACCTCGTTGATCTGGCTTTCCAGCAGTATACGGAGCGATGGTATTTCCAGCTCGATTGGGAGTACGGCTTCCATTCCGTATGTGAGGGCAAACGGTGTTTCCCCGGTTGCCGTTCGACGATGTTACGTAGCCCCGAGTGCCGAGTGTAACTTCTCGGGCCAATCTACGCCTTGGACGACCATTTTCCGGATGATATTTTCCAGAGTCTTGTTTGCTGCCTCGACGGCTCCGTTGGTTTGGGGCTGTAGGGAGATGACTTGTGACGGGTTATTCGGAATTCCGCCGGCTAGCTTTTTCACATTCCCCTTCGAAGTGGGATCCATTATCTGAAATGATTTCGGCCGGCAACCCGTATCGGCACATGATGTTTTCTTTGATGAAGAGGGCAACTTTCTTTGAATTGAGGATTTTGTAGGATTTTGCAGAGCATCCTTTCCACTTCCTTCGAAGAAATGACCAATCTGCGCCTCTTTAGGCTCTTCCGCAGTTTCCAAATTCACACTCGTCAAAATCTCTTCGACAGCTTGGGCTCGATTTTCCTCTTTCCGGACAACCTGCTTAAAGATTTTTTTTTTTGTTGTTTGATTTTTTTTTGTTTAATGTGTCTGCTTCTTTATCTAATGAATTATTATTAAAAAAAATTTTATTAATTAATTCATCATTAGTTAAAGTGGCAATCAAGGGATACTCAGAAAGGTTCGTCATTTCATTGAAAACGAAAGGGAATACAGTGCTTGCTACAGACTCGTAGTCTTCAGGCGTAAGGCCATCGGACGACCCTAGAGACTCGATCTTAACAGAGAGAGACTGGGAGGACTTGTCCTAGATTGACACAAAGGGACGGGGTACCAATCCAAGCTTGGTGATCATTTCCTCCTTAGTCGCGGACGGGCCTGAGAGGTTTTCCCAATTTCTTAGCGGCTTTGCTGTTGGTGGCCTCATGACTCGGGAAGCTGTCTTTGTTTTTGTTTTCCCTTCTCAATTCTTTGCTATCATCTCTTGGACCGAGCCGAGATCAATCGGGTGCGGTACACTGGACTTCTTCTTCGAACAATTCTTTGCATAACCCGAGACCATCCCAATCATTTGAGGGAAATTCCGTGGCCTTAGCTTTTGGCATTGTCGGTTCGAATTCGGGTTTCGGTCTCCTGGGCGTAGGAATAGTGGTTGTGAGCTTCTCGAACTGTTCCACCGGAGTCGCACGCCTCTGAAGGTATACTCACTCTTCATGGTAGTGGTAGCCCTGTGTATCTTGGGTAGGTCCAGAACATTCTACGGACCGGGTTAGCCTTGGTTCCTCTAAACTTGTTGAGGCTATCCTGTAGCTTTAGCCATCCTTCCTTAGGAGTGGGCTCTGTGATGTTTCCTGGTTGTGTGGGACCCTTTACAAAGTAGTCAGCCAAATTAGGACTGAAGGGGAGAGATTTAGGGTTGTCCGGGATCTTTCCCCGTGGCAGCCTTCAAATCTCTTTCCCTTTGCGGTGTCCATTTGGGAGGCCTCATATCCCGGGCCGTGGCGAGTGTTCTGTCCTTTCACTTCGATGAGTTTGAAAGTTCCTTGTTGGCGCTTCCCCAGGCCAGAGGCCGGGTAGATAGCTCATTTTTCTCATCATTTTCAAGACCGGTGGGATTTTATCCCGAGTGACCGTCAGATCTATGTTGCACACTTGGGCCTTGGGAGGCTCGACCGTGAAGCCCATTAGCATGTGACCTTCCTCGTCATGTTTGATTTCCAGAATAGGTATTCCGCCCGTATCTGTGCCCTCTAAAGTGACTAAATCCCCGTAAATGGTCGTCAGATCCCCATTCGAGACGAATTTCACACACTGGTGGAGGCTTGAGGCGACCCCTTTGACTTGGTGCAGCCAAGTGTAAGTGCTCCAATTTGAGTTGGTAGCTTTTTCGTTAGGAAGTTAACGAAAGTTTTAACATTTCTAACATTTCTAACAAACCCTAACCTTTCTAACAAAGCAAGGGTAAAGTGGGCATTGCCATTTAAAGATAAACAAGGAAAGGAATCCTAAAAAGCAAAAGAAATGGAAAAAACCCGAATTGGTAAGTTGAAAAACAGTTTCAGTTTGAATTTTAAAAAGATTATTCCTCCTGTCCAAAAGCCAGCACTGTAGCAGATGAACAGTGCACGCCGACGAACATATCCGCGCGGACATCTTTGTAAATTTCAGAGGATTATAAATTGAACCCTCCTCTCTCAGTTTACATAACACAAATCACTCACAGCAACGAAACTCTGGCGAAATATAGAGAGAAAACAGTGGGAATCCTTAGATTGCCACCATTTTCTCTCCAATCTTTCCCAAATCTCACTCACTCACAAACACTTAAAATCACTCTCATACATACTCTCATACATACACCAATCCAAGCTCAAATCACCCTTTAGGAGGAGGATTAGAGAGAAAACATAGAGGACTTCATTGTTATCTACTTGTTTTCTCTTTAACCAACTCAAATCATCAACCCTAAACACTTTCAAACCTCATACACATTCAAGCCTTTGAACCCATTCAAACACAAACTCAAGGAAGATAGGTATAACCTCCCTCTCCCCACACTAAATCTCTCATTCATTGCATGCATCTTCAAACTACAAAATGTAGTTATTTCATCTTCTTGTCTTAGATCCAAGAAGATCACCATGGAAGTTCATCTCCATGGATGATCTTCTACAAGGATCAACATTGTTTTCAAAGTATTCTTACTTTCTTGCAAAGAAAATGCATTTTCAAAACCCTAAATACCATTTTCAAGCACTAAATCTTGATTTCAAAGGATAAAATTCCCCTTCCCAAGCAAATGAAGTGCTTAGTCCTAATGTACCCCAAGGATGGTTTGGTATAGTTGATTCACCACTAAAATGTCTAGTGATCACTAACCAAAACCTAGGGAAATGGGGACAAGCATGGATGCAAAACCCCCTTTAAAATCATATTTTCTTTCTTGAGAAGTTGCTGTCCAGTAGCAATTTTCTCAGACCTCAGTCCATGGTCTAATTTATTGGACACAGATAAATGTGGAATTTGGTGTTGACTACAAAACACTTTTTGTAGCCAACATCCAGATCTTTCCATACATATTTTTACTTTATTTTTTGGGTGAGTAAAACTCCATTTTTAAAATTTTCTTTTAGAGGCTAGTTCATCAGTTTCTGGAAATCCAGATCTCATATCTGAGATTTCCAGAAGGTTTTGACCCCTCAAATCTTCTCCAAAATGTAAAATTCTTTCGTAGAAACCCTATTTGATGTGTTTTAAGCAACTTTCATTCTCGGACTTTCCCCAGATTTTGAGTTTTTGAAGCCTTTAAGTCCATTTCAAAGTCAAGGGTCAACTGCCTTCTTTCATTCTGGCAGAATTGTTTTTCAAATCCAAAAATCTTTTGAGTGCCAAGACTCAAACCAAAAATTCTCCAAAAAATCATGGGATCAGTTTAAAGTCTTAAAAAGACATCCCAATTTTTACTTTTTCCAGTTTCAATTTATTTTGGTCAAAACACACACACACACACATACACACACACACACAACAAAAGGATTTCAAATGTTTGGAAGACTCGCTTTGCGAGGCGCGTCGGGTGCACACTAACGTCCTTCCCGACGCGTAACATGACCTCCGAACCTAAATCTCTGATCTCGGGCTTTTTTCAAAGTTTTGGCCCTTAAAACAAAAATGGCGTGGCGACTCCGTTTTAATGATTTTCAAACAAAAGAAAAATCGGGTACATCACAGTGGCGACTCCGCTGGGGACTAACAAGTTTTATCTTTCAAAAAAAAAAAAGAAAAGAAAAACTTTTGAGGGTCAAGCTTCCGTCTCAACATTTGAAAATCCTTTGTTTTGTGTGTGTTGACTTTTGCACGTTTCCGTGTTTGTTTTGGCCGCCTCGGGAAAAGTCAAAATATTGGCATCGGAAATGAAGTCCCTAATCGTCGGAATTTTTGTGCTTATGTGCTTATGTGTTCATAAAATTTTCAAAAAAAAAAATTCAAAAAAAAATCATGCATCATGTCTTTTAAAACACATAAAAAATTTCTATTTTACTCAGAAAGAGAAGATAGACTGCTTGCACACTACGCGCACGTTGACCGTACACTGCACACTACGTCCTTAACCCGGGAAAATCCTTGTCGCGGTCCGTTTGGTCTTATTACGCCTCTCGGATGAGCACAGGACTACCCAAACATCCCATGGAGCCTCGTGTCGACCATGCACCTGTCCGTGACACACTTTGTCCGAGACCCGGTTGGTTTTTAGTACAGTCCGTGTCATGCCCTGTCTCGTGTATAGACCTTTCCTTTCAAGCCTTTGTCGGCATACCGACTCAATATCTTTCGGGTCCCTAATCGGTCGAAGCTGCCGGTTTTCCGCCGCGAGACTTTGACCAAGATATTGACCGGCGCCTTGACTTCGGCTCGGCTGGCACAAATTATACACCGACTCCCGGCATGACCGAGTCATCAAGGATTAACGGTTATTCCATGCCTAATTACGGCTTAACTGACGACAAGTCAAGATCAATTGCGGACATTTATCAGTCCAAATCATGCCGACTTTTTGTCGAGCCCTCGGACACGATCTTGACTTTGACGTCAGCTTTGTCCGTAATTTACATCGAACGCTCGTTAAGACTCGATTACCCGCCAGACTTTTAGGATCGTTTTTCTTTCGGTCGGTGGGACTCGCTTGCCCTATAGGACCCTCGCCGGGCTGTCCACCTGGGAGGTCGAAATACAGTGGAATACGAGGGGCTTATAGACGTAGTGATGGGGCCCACCGATCCAGGATCCGCAGTAGTTCGCAAAAAAGAAGAGCAATCTTTTCCAACCGATTAGGTTGATAAAACGTGTTTTAAGTAAACATGAACAAATAAGCGCATGTTGCATGAGCCTTAAGCCCGAACACCAACCTGTTTCGCTTTCCGAGTCTGAACCACACCCTTTTGTGCCTTCCACAGTAAGCAAAGTTTGGATCGAGACCCCGGGTCATCGTTTGTTCATCTCAGTAATTCCGAAGTCAGATACTTCGTCGGTTTCCTCCTTCGCTTCAGTTCAAAGTTTCAGAATGGCCAACTCAGAGGAGAACGGTGGGGGACGTACAACTCCGCACCCTGAAAATCCGCAAAATGACGAACAGTGGAATCAGATGGCTCAGATCAGTCAGTTATTGGAAAGTGTCAGAACCCAGGGGCTAACGATTGTTCGCCACCCTAATGGAACCTTTACGATTGATGCGGAGATTGGAGCTAATTACCCTCCTGGACATGCCAACTACCATCAAATGCCCTGTTCCTTTTCGTGTGGAACTACTAATGGGCCAAGCATCCCCCAGCCTATCACTCAGCCTGCCTCTCGGCCGCATCGTATCGATCTTGGTCAACTTCCCCCCGGCGCCTCTCAGTTTTCACCTTTGGGTTTCAATCAGTCTGTTTCTGCCCCACAGCTTGGAATGGGTCAGTTCGCTACTCCAAAACCTCAGTCTGGCCCGGGCCATCAGTCTGGAATTGGTCAGTTCAGTACATCTCAGCCCCTACAGCTCGATACTCCTCAACAGTCCGATCTAGGTCAACCTGCCCCCGGTGCCTCTCAGGCCTCACCACTAGGATTGAATCAGTTGGCTTTCGCCCCACAGCTTGGAAGGGGTCAGTTCACTACTTCACAGCATCAGTCTGGCTCGGATCATCATCTCGGAATGGGACAGTTCACTTCTCAGGCTCCATGGTTCAGAGGGGGCCAGCTTGCTTCCTCCAATTCTCGAAGCACACTTGCCCCTATGATACTGCAAGATCACATGGGTCACCAGGCTTTTATCACCACTTCATCAGGTTCACCGTATTCACAATATCCTCCAAGCTCTACCTTGCCCCTCCGGTTGGGAAGTCCGACAAGGTCAAATGCTCCTCATCAAATTCTCCACCCGGCTGTTACGCAAGCTGCTCCTGCTCATCAAGTACAGTATGCACATTGCCCTTGTAGTCACGTTCCCCAATATGGTCAAGACACGTCCAGTCCTACTGTTACGATGCCTCAAACCTCATATTTTCAGCAGCCTTCTGGATCCGCACTCACTGCTCCCTGGTATCCACCCATTACGAGCCATATATCCTCATCTTCGGCAACCGCCAGGCCTTATGAGGAGGGTTACGGTCACGATTTTAATGCTCAGGTTGTCATACCTCCCACCAAAATACTTCCTACTATGGTTCCATTTGCTGATGCCAATCTTGTGGCGGGGTCATGCAGTCCTAATGTTCCTATTGACTCATCCAAGGGATTATTGTTAGAACCAATTAAGAAGGTACAAGGAAAGCCTAGCAACGAGGGTATCGGCGATCGTTCGACTCGGGCCATCTCACCATACCAATCTTGTGTATCTGACACGAATGAGTCTTACGAAAGGTCAAATCTCGACGATTACATCGATGATTACATCAAAAGGGTTCGTGCACGGAAAAAAACTACGAGTCTGAGCATGCCTCACCGCTATAAACCTTACCCTTCCAATACGGCTCCGACATCCAGTAAAGGAAAGAAGGCATTGTGTACAATCGACGGCACCCAAAAGCAACCAAGAAATGGTGGTCCTTTAAGGCAACGAGAACGTTTTGATGATTTTGGGATGCCCATGGGCTTAATTTTCAAGGGCTTAGTAAGGGTAGGCCTTTTGGAGCCTCTCAGGGACTACCATCCAAGGAGCTCAAATGCACCCCTCGACATGAGTAAGCACTGCGCCTTCCATGATCATTATGGCCACACGACTGACAACTGCATAGTCTTGAAGAGAGCGGTTCAAGGGTTAATCGAAGCGGGCAAGCTTGAGCGCCCCCCGATGGACCACAACCGGCAAACCCTGTTCAGAATGGTGACCAAGTCAACGACCAAATCTCGAATCAAAGAGCATTAAGAGTTCATTCTCCCCCAAAGGAGAAACCACATCCCGAGGATTTGGGTGTTCCCTTAAGCAAAGTTTTGAACAGCTTGCTAAAGCAGGGTCTCCTCGAACCCATGAGAAACTATCAGCCCAAGAATCCCAAAGTCCTTTTGGACACCACCAAGCATTGTGCTTTCCACCAGTATCACGGTCATGTAACCGATAACTGTACAACTTTGAGAAAGGCGATTCGGGGGTTAATTAAGAAGGGTAAACTCGAGCGCCTCGGTGATCTCAACCCCGCCAATGATCATTTCCCAAACAACGCGAATGTAAACATGATTGAATTTTATGATTCAAACTCTGTGAATTCAACAGACTCTGACAAGCCAGATGATTTAGTCGCAACAAATGTTGAGAATGGATGGTTTGACTGCAACAAGCATGTGGCCATGGCAAAGCTGGATTTGGTGAAATGCTTTGAACTCTCGCCCTCCGATAAGTTCACGACTGACGCCAAGGTTAAATGGGATGATAATGATCTGATGGCAGATTTGGCGAAAAGGTAAGGATACAAGAAATCCGACGATTAGGAAGGAAGAGTTAGTCCTGGCTTTGGAAAACGCCCATAAGATTCATGAAGAACAGGTGACCCTGCTCATCAATGCTCTCCGCCGCCATGGAGTTCAGTGTAAACAAGTTGAGGCGAATGGTTCCCTGGTCATGGTCGAAGCTGAGACTTCGAAGCAGTGATTTCGATCCCTTCATCCTATAACTCTCCATCCCCCAGCCAACACCTCCCTCCATCCACATATGATCCCTTGCCAAGGACAATTCCTCTTGACCCTTTCTCAAAGACCTCGGGCCATTAGGGCTCCATCGCCCTCGGCTCCTCGAGCGAGTTGGGCTCCATCACACCTGTTCCTCAATTTCAGCAATACACCCGGTTTATGCTCCAGCTTCACATAATCAGTTTGAGCTATGTGGCTATGTTACAAGCCTCTACACCCACCCGAATGCGATCGTGAGTTGCTAAAAGAAAATCCGGATGCCACAAGTTTTCCGTTGTCGTCTACCGGACTTAGTGAATTCACCGTCGGTTTCACCAGTCTGCGGCTGTGTTTCCCTCTGGCGATAAGAGTCTTGTTGCAAGTTCCAAGAACTCGAATGTTCCCGTTGATCCCCATGTGGCAATATTGATAGAGCAAGTGAAACAAATGCGGGAGAAGCTTGATCTTATGATAAGTACTAGCACTCCTTTGACCCAAGATGTCGAACCAGGCAAAGAAATGATTACGTCGCGCAAAATTCAAGTGCCCGAAGTGAGAGAATCCGATAGGTCAACCTGCCCCAGAGCACACGTGTCTAATGTCAGTTCCAAGCTTGAGAAAGGCCCGAAGACACAATCAGCTAGTATCACCCCTTTCACTCAAAACAACCAGCGCATCACTGAATCCTCCAAAACAGAGCCCAATACCCCTCAAGGTCCTCTCAGGTTCACTTCCTTCCATCAATATGCTCAGTCGACAAAGTTCGTCCCCGTGACTTTTCCGATCCGTTTCTTTGGACAACTTGTGCTCGCCCTCTGCTCCATGGCCTCAAACTCCTCCACTCCCACCAGTATCATGGGCACGTAAGCTGATCCTTTGCCTCGGTCTGCAGTAATGGAATCAGAAGTTAACAGAAAGATGGAAAGCTCAAGCGTCTTGGCAGTCCAACAACAAAGAGTAGCTAGACTAGGGGCTACCCATCCTTTAATATTAAAACAGTCTTTTAGTCAACCTTCGTAGGTTCTAGTACTTTCTTCGTTCAATCAAGTCCTCCTTGGACATTGTATTTAATCTTAAATTTTCTATAAAAGAGTCTTTTTCTTTTCTCGCTAGACTTGAGACATTATTTGCACACCTACATTACATTTAATGAAATGGTTTTATTTTAAATGATCACTCGCATTGCTCAACAAATAATCTCTGAAAATGATTAAGATTTTAATTAATTGGTGCGAGAAAGTCAACTAATGCCCTCCCTATACACTTTCCTCACCTCACAAAGGCCTCCAATAAGCCATACACTTTCCAAAACATGTCCCCATCATCACCTTGACCAAGTCAACAACGGCGGCAGCATCGAAGAACAACAAAAGGTCACTCAGCATCGGGAGATCGACCCCATATCGAAAAAAAAACAGGGGCTTGCCTCCGCCCCCCCATGCATCAAGAAAGTTCAAGCAGAAGCTTGCCTTCGTCCTCAAGTGCTAAAAAAAAAAGCTTCAAAAAAAAAACAAAAGCTTCAAAAAAAAACAAAAGCTTCAAAAAAAAAAACAAAAGCTTCAAAAAAAAAAAACAAAAGCTTCAAAAAAAAAGGGCTTCAAAAAAAAAAACAAAAGCTTCAAAAAAAAAAAAACAAAAGCTTCAAAAAAAAAAACAAAAGCTTCAAAAAAAAAAAACAAAAGCTTCAAAAAAAAAAAATGAGGCCAAGGACCTAGCACCGCCGATCAGAAGGTTTGACATATGGGCAAAATTAAAGCCCGAAGAACGGAAGTTGTCGACAACAAGGGAGCAGTTAAAGCAACGGCAAAAACATATCATAAGCCCTTAAGCTGCATCCAAAATCTTTCTCCCCCGATGAAGGACGACGATCAAGAAGCAACGGAATCGCTCAAAATGACTTGTCAAGGAATCACCTCAAGGCCCGCACCTTATCATCCAAACTTCCTATCCGAGCCTTTCCACCAAAAGTACCACAAATGTTCATACCCCTTTTCTAAAACCAAACACAGTTCAAACCCGAACTACGGCGACCTGAGCTCCTCACAATGAGGGGAACGTAGGCTACCAGAAATGGTCCGGTCATAGACACATTCAAATCCCAGAAAATCCGGCCTCACCAATAGCCTCTCCTATACACGATCCCTCTTCACCATTCGCCAACTTCGACTCTTGGTATCAGTTGACTTTCTCCTCATGATTAATCAAAATGTTTGTTCATATCGAGATTAGGGGTTGAATAACCCGAACATTAATAAAGGGTTTTAAGCAATCTTGTGATCATTTTGAATAAAACATATTTTCAGATGTCTCGACAAGTCTTCTTTTTCTACATTATAGGAAAAATAGAGCTAAACACTAATTTTTACATCGGCGGGGCTTCCATACACTTTTACAAACCTTTCTAAACTTATGCTCTCTCAAAAGAGTCAAACCCAAAGCGAGTTCTTTTGTGCCTTCGTCAAATGAGGCCATCAAATCGGGGATTCATCCCCACTTTTCGAAAAAAAAATATATGCCCCTGCAGGTATACATTCCTAAAATTGTCTTGCTTTTACATTTTCTTCCGGTTGACTAATTGAATAAAGAAAATAATAAAGTAAATATGGAAGGATGGGTTGCCTCTTTTGCTACATGATAATTCAAGAACGTTGGTTCTTCACTCTGCTACAAGATGGGTTGGGTCTCTGTTCAGTATCAGTCTACAGTGCCTACCAGGTTGAAGCCTCTCTAATTGTGTCAGATTCACAGTCATGAGACCGAGGCTTTGCCAAGTTACTTCTTCCAAATCAAGACTTCGCAAATACATCTCTTCAGACCAAGGCTCCACCAAGCAAGATGAGATTTGATCGCCATGTTGGTCATGGGCTAGTCAAGTGCGGTTCTTTGATGTCCAAGGACGAGGACGGAATTTTAACCAAGACCAGAAATTCATCATATTTCTATGGCTAATATTGGAACACGAGTCCATAAAACCCCTTGTGCCAATCGGAATGAGGTTTCGGTGTTCATCCTTGGAAGATGTCAGGAATTTTGGTTTGACGATTGCCCTCAACCCCGATGGAACTTTCACGGTAGAAGAGGAAAAGGATCCCCATCCCTATCTTGGCCGGGCAGACTACCACCACCTTCCTCACACTCTTCTCAACTTGCGAATCAGCCATCCTTTCAGCCTCGGTCGATATACATTCACATTCGATGCAGGACGGCCGTTTGGGGAAACAAATTGACTTCAGTCCGATTTGGGCCAGTATGGTATGCCTCAAAGCGGTCCGGGTCAGCTTGGTATGTCACAGCGGCAGTTTGGTATGCCTCGACGGTACGTCGGATCAGGAGCTCCTCAGTTACATCAAGTTTGAAATGCCTTGGCAAAGAACCCAGCTTCAAGATGTCCAATCCCGGCCACCGCACAAGCCTCACAAGATTCCTTCATGACCGTCTCAACGGGACGGCGAAACCCCAAATACGTACTCCTGGACCCATGCAGCCTAACGTAATCGATCGCCTCACGCTCCTCGGGGGCAAAATCGGTGCGAAATGTCTCCTCATGGTTGGGGATACCTCGGAATGCCACAGCAGATTGGAATCCCACCTCAGTTTAGAACCAATCTATCAGGGCCTTCGCAGCAACAGTTTGGAATGCTTCCACAGTCTGGTCCGGGGCAACAGTCAGAAGCCCTTCCTCAGGATGATGCTAGCTCAGCCGCTCCTCACACAGCTTTCACAAATCCATTCCTCACTCAGGCTTCAAGGGGTTACCAAGCCTCCATCCCGGTTTCATCAGAATCACCAGACCGCAGTACCCCTGGTCATGCACCTTCAGCTATGCAATTCAACAATCAGGGACAGCAACCCGCACTTAAGCCTACTTATGGGCCTCACTCCGGAAATCCGAGTTACCCAGCTACATCAAGACTGCCTTCGCCCTCTTTGCCGGTTGAAAATCAACAACAAGCCGCGAGGTTCTATCCTTTTGCCCAGGGTCCTACTCAAGCTCCCCGGGGTGATTCGGGCCAAGGACAGGATTTCACCTATGTCCCCAGATCGGCCGTTCCCTCCACCTGTCTGCCGCCAGTGGTAGCTCCTCTCTCTAGCTCGGCCGTTGGTTTGAATGCCATGGTTCCACCACAAGACCCTCATTTGGCTTGGTTCGTGGAACGACACAAGGAAATGAAAGCACAGATTGCTGAATTGACTGTTAAGAAGTCTGCTTTCCGACCAACGAACCCGGACTCCTTTGTTCCCCACAAATTCGTGATGCCTAATTTGGATCTCTTTGATGGCACTGCATGCCCGAAAACCCATCTGGACACGTATACCTTGGCAATGAAGGTCAAAAGGGGCGCCAATCAGCAGTTGGCTGACTATTTCAGTCTCTCTTTGAAGTCCAATGCTCTAAAATGGTTCTTTCGCTTAAAATCCGAGGCCAGGGCTACATGGGACCAGACTACTAGCCAACTTGGAGTGGGAAGCAAATAGATTTGACCTGCAGACAACAATGCAGCATCCCGACGAGAACATCAGGGACTTTTACAAGCAAGATGGCAACTCCTCCTTTTGAAGAGGAACAACTAGACATCTTTCAGTCACGCCTGAAACCACATCTGAGGGTCTCACTTAGCAATTTCCCTATCCGGATCTACGGGCAATGATCAATTCCGGGGCTAAATTTGAAAAAGCTTATAATCGGCGCACCGTGCCACCTACACCCGCTACAGATACCGGGTTTCTTCCACCTCCAACACGACTCCTGAAAAAGGGCAGTGTGAGAACTGATCGAAAAGGGGACCCCAAGGACCCAATACAATCAACAATCCATTCCCTAAAAAAAAAAAGTAGGGTGAATATGATTGAAGCCACGAACAAGCCAAGTGCCACTATGGCTAACAGTTCCCATATGGAAGACACTCTTCGAAGAGAGGATTCTAATTTCATAGTCGGTATCAAAGATGGGTTTCTCCCTTCATGACAACTTCACCTTAAAGGCTCTCACGTTGATCGATTGGCTCGGTACTTCATCAGTATGTCAGTTAAACCTTTAACTGGACCTCTGTAGTGACGCTTTGTCAAACCTGGGGCTTCATCAAATCATTCAGAGAAAGATTCCGTGGTTTTCGCCATGTCTTTTCCATGGAATGGGGCTTTATCAAGTCACACCTATCTTCAGAAGAAAGGTCTGGTCACCTCAACAACTGTCTTGGAGTTTCAGCTTTAGAACTTGACATATGCCAACTCCCTGCATCATCAAAAGTTGAGAATTGGGAATCTCCTCATATCGGCATTTCGTCAAATCACAACTAACCCAAGCAAAAGAGGGTTCATTCATGTCAACATGCTTTGATTCTAGAGCCTGTCGCCGGCAGCTTCAAATGTCCGAGACTGAAAAGAAATTTCAATCGAGACCCGGGTTCAAATCCAACTTCATCCCAAGATCAAAATTGACCTCATCAATAACATGCAATTCGACCCGCGACTAAAGGATATCACCCCACCACCAAAGCTTGTCCCAAACAGTCAACAACACATATATCCCCTCTCATCACCATGCATCCCCACAAAAATCTCCCCGATGGCTCATGCTTAGCATGCACAAAACTTGAATCAATAGTAAAAATCCTAAGTGATTGAAAATCATAAATCGTAATTTCCCCGCCAAAAGCTTAGGCCAAGTGCATCTTCGAAAGCAAATAAACGCATCATCTCATAATCATTTTTGGTTCTATGCATGCATCCGCCATCATGAATGCCATATATGCATCTTCCTCTTCGCTAACAAATGCAGAAATTCAAACGTAATCCCCCTTTTCGGCAAAGATGATCTTCACCAAAGACGACCTCAAATGGATGAAAACAGTCCCCAACATCCACAAACATATGAAGACCGCCTCCAAGTGTCTACAGAATCGGTCGTGGACGCCAAGCTCTCCAATACAATTCGGTCGGTGGACGCCAAGTTCTCCAATACAATTCGGTCAGAGACGCCAAGTCCTCCAATACAATCAGGTCAAGGACGCCAAGTTCTCCAATACAAATCGGTCAGAGACGCCAAGTTCTCAAAATGCAAATCGGTCAAGGACGCCAAGTCCTCCAATACAAATCAGGTCAAGGACGCCAAGTCAAATCCACGGCCGAGACGCCAAGTTCTCCAATACAAATCGGTGGGGACGCCAAGTTCTCAAATACAAATCGGTCGGGGACGCCAAGTTCTCAAATACAATGCGATTAGAGATACCAAGTTCTCAAAAGCAAGAAGTCCCAATGTGAAGACAAGCTCAAAACCTCTACAAGTTTGACGATCACCGGCCAAGATGCGGACTCAACCAAACTCCTCCTTCAGGTCAAAATGCCTCCAAAGGACAAAGAAATCGTCGGCAGAAACCGTCCCACGAACGGCAACCTAACAACTCTTCATCAACATCGGTCGTAGCCTGGGCTACCACGGGTAAGCCTGACACGCAGGTATGAAAGCATATCTTAATCAACTACTTTTCTAAAAGAACATTATCATCAAATCTTAGGGCGACTTCCCAAAAATAGTCAAACCTCAAATACCGTCAAACCATCAAAGACCATCCCAAGTATTTTCGAACTACGACCGGCTTGATTCCCTCTTAAGGATACGTAGGTAGCCTATCATTAGGTCCAGCCACTCGACCAAAGACGGTCATCCTTTCCTTCGGCAGCGGACGTAAAACCGATCCCTTCAAATGAAGTCCACTAGAGGACCATCTATCCTAAACCATCAAAGGAAATCATTTCAAATCGAGGTTCGAGGCACCTAAGACGCCATCATCAAGGTTCGAGGCACCTAAGACGCCATCATCAAGGTTCGAGGCACCTAAGACGCCATCATCAAGGTTCAAGGCACCCTAGACGCCATCATCAAGGTTCGAGGCACCCTACAGGCTATCACACACAACACGAGGAAAGCAATCATCCCCTAATTCGACAAACCAAAATCAAAACCATAGGGCGACTTCCCCAAAATAGTCAAGTCATAGGGCGACTTCCCAAAAATAGTCAAACCATAGGGCGACTTCCCCAAAATAGTCAAGTCATAGGGCGACTTCCCAAAAATAGTCAAGTCATAGGGCGACTTCCCCAAAATAGTCAAGTCATAGGGCGACTTCCCCAAAATAGTCAAACCGTAGGGCGACTTCCCCAAAATAGTCAAGTCATAGGGCGACTTCCCCAAAATAGTCAAACCGTAGGGTGACTTCCCCAAAATAGTCAAGTCATAGGGCGACTTCCCAAAAATAGTCAAACCATAGGGCGACTTCCCCAAAAACAGTCAAACCATAGGACGACTTCCCCAAAATAGTCAAGTCATAGGGTGACTCCCCAAAAACAGTCAAACCATAGGACGACTTCCCCAAAATAGTCAAACCATAGGGTGACTTCCCAAAAACAGTCAAACCATAGGGTGACTTCCCAAAAATAGTCAGATCATAGGGTGACTCCCCAAAAACAGTCAAACCATAGGATGACTTCCCAAAAATAGTCAGATCATAGGGTGACTTCCCAAAAATAGTCAGATCATAGGGTGACTTCCCAAGAATAGTCAAACCATAGGGCGACTTCCCAAAAATAGTCAAATCACAGGATGACTTCCAAAAAATAGTCCAATCTTAGGGTTAAAGACCCGAACTACGGCCGGCTTGATTCCCATTCGGGATACGTAGGTAGTCTATCGCTAGGTTCAGCCACCAGACCAAAATGGTCACTTTATCCCCAGCAGAGCAGATATACAACTCCAGTCATCAGACCGAAAATAGTCATTTCCTACCCCAGCCAGAGTTTCTTTCTCAAGCATTGCGAGTAACTCATCAAGGCTCGAGGCACCTAAAATGCCATCATCCCAGTGGTCAAAGACCCGAACTACGATCGGCTTGATTCCCATTTGGGATACGTAGGTAGCCTATCGTTAGGTTCGACCACTCGATCACTTGATCATCCCGTCAAATATGGAGCCTTACTCTTATCGACGACCCCGCTTCCTTCGAAAGCACCGTCGCCGAGGGGCTACCGTAAGTGCTCCAATTTGAGTTGGTAGCTTTTCGTTAGGAAGTTAACGAAAGTTTTAACATTTCTAACATTTCTAACAAACCCTAACCTTTCTAACAAAGCAAGGGTAAAGTGGGCATTGCCATTTAAAGATAAACAAGGAAAGGAATCCTAAAAAGCAAAAGAAATGGAAAAAACCCGAATTGGTAAGTTGAAAAACAGTTTCAGTTTGAATTTTAAAAAGATTATTCCTCCCGGTCCAAAAGCCGCACCGTAGCGGATGAACAAGGCACGCCGACGAACATATCCGCGCGGACATCTTTGTAAATTTCGGAGGATTATAAATTGAACCCTCCTCTCTCGTTACATAACACAAATCACTCACAAAGAACGAAACTTCCGGCGAAATATAGAGAGAAAACAGTGGGAATCCTTAGATTGCCACCATTTTCTCTCCAATCTTTCCCAAATCTCACTCACTCACAAACACTTAAAATCACTCTCATACATACTCTCATACATACACCAATCCAAGCTCAAATCACCCTTTAGGAGGAGGATTAGAGAGAAAACATAGAGGACTTCATTGTTATCTACTTGTTTTCTCTTTAACCAACTCAAATCATCAACCCTAAACACTTTCAAACCTCATACACATTCAAGCCTTTGAACCCATTCAAACACAAACTCAAGGAAGATAGGTATAACCTCCCTCTCCCCACACTAAATCTCTCATTCATTGCATGCATCTTCAAACTACAAAATGTAGTTATTTCATCTTCTTGTCTTAGATCCAAGAAGATCACCATGGAAGTTCATCTCCATGGATGATCTTCTACAAGGATCAACATTGTTTTCAAAGTATTCTTACTTTCTTGCAAAGAAAATGCATTTTCAAAACCCTAAATACCATTTTCAAGCACTAAATCTTGATTTCAAAGGATAAAATTCCCCTTCCCAAGCAAATGAAGTGCTTAGTCCTAATGTACCCCAAGGATGGTTTGGTATAGTTGATTCACCACTAAAATGTCTAGTGATCACTAACCAAAACCTAGGGAAATGGGGACAAGCATGGATGCAAAACCCCTTTAAAATCATATTTTCTTTCTTGAGAAGTTGCTGTCCAGTAGCAATTTTCTCAGACCTCAGTCCATGGTCTAATTTATTGGACACAGATAAATGTGGAATTTGGTGTTGACTACAAAACACTTTTTGTAGCCAACATCCAGATCTTTCCATACATATTTTTACTTTATTTTTTGGGTGAGTAAAACTCCATTTTTAAAATTTTCTTTTAGAGGCTAGTTCATCAGTTTCTGGAAATCCAGATCTCATATCTGGAGATTTCCAGAAGGTTTTGAACCCTCAAATCTTCTCCAAAATGTAAAATTCTTTCGTAGAAACCCTATTTGATGTGTTTTTAAGCAACTTTCATTCTCGGACTTTCCCCAGATTTTGAGTTTTTGAAGCCTTTAAGTCCATTTCAAAGTCAAGGGTCAACTGCCTTCTTTCATTCTGGCAGAATTGTTTTTCAAATCCAAAAATCTTTTGAGTGCCAAGACTCAAACCAAAAATTCTCCAAAAAATCATGGGATCAGTTTAAAGTCTTAAAAAGACATCCCAATTTTTACTTTTTCCAGTTTCAATTTATTTTGGTCAAAACACACACACACACACACATACACACACACACAACAAAAAGGATTTCAAATGTTTGGAAGACTCGCTTACAGCGCGGTGGGTGCACACTAACGTCCTTCCCGACGCGTAACATGACCTCCGAACCTAAATCTCTGATCTCGGGCTTTTTTCAAAGTTTTGGCCCTTAAAACAAAAATGGCGTGGCGACTCCGTTTTAATGATTTTCAAACAAAAGAAAAATCGGGTACATCACACCAAGGTCTTCCCAGCAGGGCATTGAAAGTAATCGGGATGTCGATAACCTGGAATTCCACAGGTATCAATTTCTGTCCAAACCAGAGGTCTAAAGTAGCAACTCCGAGGACTGCTCGGGATGTTGAGTCGTAAGCTTTGACTGTGAGAGAAGAAGGCTTCAAGTCTGTAGTCTTGATATCAAGCAAGCTCATGATCTTTGCTGGAAGAATGTTCATTCCGGACCCATTATCAACCAGGACCCGAGGGAGGCGTCGTTCATCCAGCTGGACTGTGATGAAGAGAGGCTCATTATGATCAGCCCCAAATTGAGGGAGGTCGAGATCTGTGAAAGTGATTATGTTCCCGTAGTGGATGTTTCCAATCAGCTGTACCACATCATCGGGAGTAGCATCAATAGGCACGAGAGTGCGAGCCAGGCTTTCTTCCAGCTTCAGCTTATGGGGATAAGACGAAGTGAGTAGAGACCAGAGGGAAATGTTGGCCTGTGTTTGCTTCAACTGGGTGAGCACGGGATCCTCTTTTTCAGGGTCTGGAGTTTCAGCTGTCTTAGCATAGGGGCGGCGATCTTCTTTTGGTGCTTGGTCTGTGGCCTTCTTATCTGCTTTAGGATTCCCTTGGAAAATTTGCCCGGATCGGGTCAACAGGTTAACTTCCTCCTCAGTTGTTTCTTGACTGGATTTCTTCAAGGCTGCCAGGGTCAATGGGGGAGCCCTTTTGGCTATTGGCCATTGGTTCTGGCGGAGCCTGGCAACGGTGCGGGGCTGAGCTTGAGCTGTACTGGCTTCTTCCTGGGCGGCCCTTATAACTGCTTCCCAAGTCACAGGCTTTTGGGTTTGGGGTTGTGTTGTTGCCCCTTGGATGGCCCACAGAGCTAGGGCGTCCTCCGATTCACTCTCATGGCCGGCCTTGCTCATTGTTATCATGCAACAAGAGTTGCTATTGTCGGGACTTGGCGGCTTTTCGATTTCATCCCTTGGATGGCCCACAGAGTTGTGGCTATCAGCCTCCATCTCATCGTATATCCTTTTTCTTTCAGTCTTGCAGGTAGGGCAGCCACAGGTGAAGGATAGGCAACGTTCCCCTTCGGAGCTTGAGGTAGCGGCTCGATAGATCTGTGTCCAAATAAGGAGCACCCGGGGTCCATTGTCGGGCCCTGTAGCAATTAGAAAGGCGTCATGTGGACTCATAGGTATGAAGGCCACTGGGGAGACGTTCAGATCGATAACCCTTTTCAGTGATTGCAGGCATTCGCTGCGCTCGAGCGGCCCGGCTGTGACCCTTACGGTTGTTACGCCATCCGTTCGTGGGAAAGAAGAAAAAGATCCGATAACGTTTACGAATTCTTCATCTTCCGGTGGCTGAAACCCTCCATTTTCGACCAGTGCTTCAATAAACCCTCTCCATTCACCATTCAGGTTCTTATAAGGAACGTTGTGTTCTAGGATTTCGGATATGTACGGATCTGGGCGCGGGCTTTGCTGTCCCTCATCCTCTGGAGTATCCGGGCATTGGCCACAAATGCATCTTACAAGTGACACCTCGTAGGGGTCTGTCTCCATTGGTATCTGATCCGCATTTCCTGGCGGTCCTTCATCGTTGCTTGCTGATAACCAACCATTGTGCCTGGCTCCCATGGGCTCATGATCGTTCCAGATTGTTTCCGGATCTGGGGCCTCAGTTGACTCTTCACTCTCGTCATCATCATCGTCATCGCTGTCGTCGGAATCTTCTTCCCATACTACCGGGATTTCGGCTGAGAGGGAACGTCGGTCAAACCTGTTGGGGGAAGAGGGGTGCGTGCAGCCGCAGAAGTTGTCATATGCTCCCATTCCCGGAAGTGATGGTAACTGCGATTCAGCTTCTCCTCCCAGAAATTGCGGGGGAAGAGTGAGAGGGGGTGGCACGTATTTGACACCAGGTAGGATATAGAAGGAATCCTCCTCTTCCGATTCTTCACTGTTCTCGGGATCATATTCGGGCTCTCCTAGAGCCAATTTGCAGAAGTGTACTAGCTCCAGATGCTCTTCGGCCTCTTTGCTGATAAGCCCCAGTACGGGTGCTCGCCGGAAACTTTCTTGCTCAATCTTTCTTGACTGTTCTAACCATCTTGTATAAATAGTTCTTTCATGTTCTGAGCGGAACAGCCCCAGTTCTTCGGTATCGGCCTTCCCTTCACCCGAAAAATAGCGGGCCTCGTATTCTTGCAAGGAGTCTCTGACATGAGACCAAGATGGGTTGATTCGTTCAATATCCTCAAGGCTGAGGGGGAATCCGAATTCAGGATCCTCGACGAGGTTGGCCACGGGTATTTGGGGACCTTCATCAGCATCTTCCTGGGCGTGTGAAGATTCTCCGCATTCAATCATATTCACCTGATTATGGTTCCGTGGCAGCGGATTTTTGACTGTGTTGGGCCCCTCGGGGCCTTCCAACTTTCCTTGCTCTATTAGCCCCTGAATTGCCTTTTTCAGAGTGAAGCAGCTGTCAGTCAGATGTCCGTGAGCTTGATGAAAGGCACAATACTTTGTAGTATCCACGGGAGCATTCGGATTTCTGGGTTGGAAATTCTCCAAAGGCCGCAGCAAGCCTTCTTTCACCAGTCCCCTAAAGATGTCATTCAGGGGCATTCCAAAGTTTTCGAGATTTATGACCCGCGGTCTGGGCTCGGCCGGTTTCCTGGGAGCAAAAGGAGTCGTGTTATTACATTCCTGTCCCGCATAGTTAATCGTCTCTTTGCCTTTGGCAGGAGCAGGGGCAGTGTTTGCAGGAGGAGCCCGATATCTGTAGGCAGGTGCAGCAGCCGGTTGCTGATTGTAGGCCTTTTCAAACTTAGCTGCAGAGTTAACCATGGCCCGCAAGTCTGAGTATGGGAAGTGACTGAGGGAGGCTCTCAGATGTGGTTTCAAGCATGACTGGAAGATGTCCAGTTGTTCCTCTTCGGAAGGAGGGATGGCCATTTCACTGAGTTTCAGATTCCACCGCTTGTAGAAGTCCCCAACATTCTCATCAGGACGCTGCACTGTTGTTTGTAGGTCAACCCTATTTGTTTCCCATTCCAAGTTGGCCTTATATTTTTCTGTGAAGGCATTGGTAATCTGGTCCCATGTGGCCCTGGCTTCAGGTTTCAAACGGAAGAACCATTTTAAGGCACTGGACTTCAAGGATAGACTGAAATAGTCAGCCAGCTGCTGATTGGTACATCCTTTGGCTTTCATCGCCAAGGTATATGTGTCCAAATGGGTTTTCGGACATGCGGTCCCATCAAAGAGATCCAGATTTGGCATCACGAATTTGTGGGGCAGAGGAACAATGGAGTCAGGTGCTGTAGGCGGAAGGCGGACTTCTTGGCGGTCGTTCGGCGATCTGCGCTTTCATTTCCTTGTGTTGTTCCATGAACCAGGCCAGATGAGGGTCTTGGGGCGGAACCATGGCATTCAAGCTAGTGGCTGAGCTGGAGAGGAGCTACCACTGGAGGCGGGCGAGTGGAGGGAACGGCGGTCCGGGGACGTAGGTGAAAACCTGTCACTGGGCTGAGTTACCCTGGGGAGCATGAGTAGGAGCCTGAGCAAAAGGGATAGAACCTTGCGGCTTGCTGTTGATTTTCAAGCTGGCAAAGTAGGTGGGGCAGCCCCGATGTGGCCGGATAACTTGGATTTCCAGAGTGGGGCCCGTAAGTAGGCTTGAGTGCGATGCTGTCCCGGATTGTTGAATTGCGTGGCTGCTTGTGGTGAAGGTGTGTAACCCGGAGGTGCTGCGGTCCTGGTGATTCAAATGACACGGGATGGAGGCTTGGTAACCCATAGAAGTCTGAGTGAGGAATGGATTTGTGTGAGGAGCAGCTGAACTAGTGCTGTCTGAGGAGGGGCTCCTGGCTGTGACCAGAACCAAGTTGTGGCGGCATTCCGAGCTGTGGCTGTTCTTGTGAGGGTCCGGATTGATCGATTCCGACTGAGAGGGGATCCCGATTAGCTGTGGCATTCCGAGATAGCCCCAACCATGAGAAGACATTCCAGACTGATTTTGCCCCCAATTATTTGTGCCGTCGGGTGCATGGATCCCGGTAGTCTCGCTGGTTGGGGAGCTCGAGGCACCAAAAATCGAGGAGCATGGGTTCTGGTAGCGGCACCATAGGAGGTGGGTGGCGAGCATCCTGGTGTAATCAGGCGGCTGAGAGTGGGGTTGGCATCCTCGTCTTCTTCCACGGTGAAGGTGCCATCCGATTGACTTGGCGGCCGACCGTGACTCTTAATAGCCTCCGTAAGGCTGTTTCAGCTGTGCTTCCTGTCGTAACCTCATCTGTTCTGCTGGCTGATTCCACTGTTGCTCTGTCTGAGGGGTCCGGGAGGCGGAGTGACGTTATCCCCATCATTACCAGGTGATGCAGACATTCTGAAACCCAAGTCGGAACAAATGGCGAAGGCGATGCGCTTGACTCTTCCCAGCTGATCAAACGGTGACCCGGTGCCCGAAACCAAGCTTTGTGCGGAGCTGCGGGGGAAAGGACATGAAGGTTCAGATGTCTGGGAATGGAAGGAGGGTAGGTGTTTGGGCTTTAGGCTCATGCAACATGCAGTTATTTGTTCACGTTTACTTAAAACATGTTTTATTAACCTAATCGGTTGGAAAAGATTGCTCTTCTTTTTCGCAAACTACTCTGATTCCTGGATCAGTGGGCCCCGTCACTACGTCTATAAGCCCCTCGTATTCCACCTGTATTTCGACCTCCCAGGGTGGACAGCCCCGGGCGAGGGGTCCTATGGGCAGCGGGTCCCACCGACCGGAAGAAACGATCCTAAAAGTCTGGCGGGTAATCGAGTCTTAACGAGCATTCGATGTGAGTCCGGGACAAAGCGCGTCGAAAGTCAAGATCATGTCCGAGGGCTCGACAAAAAGTCGGCATGATTTGGACTGATAAGCGTCCACGATTGATCTTGACTTGTCGTCAGTTAAGCCGTAATTAGGCATGGAATAATCATTAATCCTTGATGACTCAGTGTCAATGCTGGGAGTCAGTGTATAATTTGTGCCAGTCAGAGCCGAAGTCAAGGCGCCGGTCAATATCTTGGTCAAAGTCTGCGGCGGAAAACCGGCAGAACTTCGACTGATTAGGGACCCGAAAGATATTGAGTCGGTATGCCGACAAAGGCTTGAAAGGAAAGGTCTATACACGGACAGGGCATGACACAGACCAGACTAAAAACCAACCGGGTCTCGGACAAAGTGTGTCACGGACAAGTGCATGGTCGACACGAGGCTCCATGGGATGTTTGGGTAGTCCTGTGCTCATCCGAGAGGCGTAATAAGACCAAACGGACCGCGACAAGGATTTCCCGGGTTAAGGCGTAGTGTGCGTGTACGGTCACGTGCGCGTAGTGTGCAAGCAGTCTATATTCTTTTTCTGAGTAAAATAGAAATTTTTTTTTATGTGTCTTAAAAATATGATGCATGATTTTTTTTTGGAAATTTTCTTTTTTTTTTTGAAAATCCTTTTTTTTTTTGATTTTTTTGATGAGCACATAAGCACGTAAGCACGAAAATTCCGACAGTTAGGGACATTATTCCGACAGTCAAAATTTTGACTTTCTCCGAGGCGGCCAAAACAACATGAAAACTGTGCAAAAATCAACACACACACAAAAATGATTTTCGAAGCCGGGACGGAAGCTTGACCCTCAAAAGCTTTTTTTTTTGAAACGGTGATACCGGTACGTGGGATTGTTAGACCACAATTTATCCCCGACTCGTGTTAGGAGGCGATAACGGGAAATTTAGTGGTTTCCACCAATATACCGAATACCATTTTTTATTAAAAAGCTTAGTCCCCAGCGGAGTCGCCACTGTGATGATGTTGCCATTTCGCGGGAAAAATTCGATTTTTGCGTTTCTTTGAAAAACCAAATAAAACCGGAAAAAAAAACGGAGTCGCCACGCCATTTTAATTTTGAAGGGCCAAAACTTTGAAAAAAGCCCGAGATCAGAGATTTAGGTTCGGAGGTCATGTTACGCGTCGGGAAGGACGTTAGTGTGCACCCGACGCGCCTCGTAAAAACGAGTCTTCCAAGCTGAAAATCATTTGTGTGTGTGTGTGTGTGTGTGTTTTGGCCAAAATAAGTTGAAACTCAGAAAAGTAAAAATTGGGATATCTTTTTAAGACTTTAAACTGATCCCATGATTTTTTGGAAGATTTTTGGATTGAGATTTGGTACTCAAAAGACCTTTTGAAGTTGAGAGCCATTTCTGCCAGAATGAAAAAGGCAGTGGACCTTTGATTTTGAAAGGGATTCAAGGGTCTTAAAACTTCATAATCTGGATAAACTCAGAGAATGAAAGTTGTTCTAGACACCTTGAATAAAGTTTGCGTGAAAGAAATTTCCATTTTGGAGAAGATTTGAGGGGTCAAAACCTTCTGGAAACCTCAGATATGAGATCTGGATTCCCAGAAGCTGATGAACTAGCCTCTGAAAGAAAATTTGAAAAGAGGAGTTTTACTCACCCAAAAAATAAAGTAAAAATATGTCTGGAAAGCTCTGGATGTTGGCTACAAAAAGTATTTTGTAGTCAACACCAAATTCCAAGTTCATCTGTGTCCAAAAATTAAGACCATGGACTGAGGTCTGAGAAAATTGCTACTGGACAGCAACTTCTCAAGAAAGAAAATATGATTTTAAGGGGGGTTTTGCATCCATGCTTGTCCCCATTTCCCTAGGTTTTGGTTAGTGATCACTAGACATTTTAGTGGTGAATCAACTATACCAAACCATCCTTGGGGTACATTAGGACTAAGCATTTCATTTGCTTGGGGAGGGGGATTTTACCCTTTGAAATCAAGATTTAGTGCTTGAAAATGGTTTTTTAGGGTTTTGAAAGTGCATTTTTGCAAGTAAGCAAGAAAAGCTTTGAAAATAATGTTGATCTTTGTAGAAGATCATCCATGGAGATGGTCTTCCATGGTGATCTTCTTAGATCTAGAGAAAGAAGATGAAAGAACTACATTTTGTAGTTTGAAGATGCATGCATGGATGAGATTTAGGGTTAGGAAGAGGAGGGTTTACCAATCTTCCTTGTGTTCTTGAGTGTTTGGCTTGAGTGTATGAGTGTTTAGGGCTTGAATATGAGAGTGAGTGGATGAGTATGAGTTGGGAAAGATTGGAGAGAAAAAGGTGACAATTCTTGAAGAATTCTCACTGTTTTCTCTCTATATTTCGCCAGAGGTTCGGTGCAATTGTGTTCTTCCTCTTTATTTTTGTGACTGGAGGGCTCAATTTATAGCCCTCTGAAAATGCATACTTATCCGCGCGGACAAGGTCAGTAGGCGTGCACTGTTCATTAATTACAGCTCCAGCCTTGGACAGGAAGAATAAAAATTCAAAAAAAACCAAATTAACAGCCAGTTTTTGTGTTTCCAGCCTTTCTATTTATGGTTTTATTCTTTTGTTTTGCTTTTTAAGATGCTTTTCTTGGTTTAACTTCATTTGGCAATGCCCATTCTACCCTCCCTTTGTTAGAAAAGTTAGGATTGTTAGGAATGTTAGTAATTGTTATAACTTTCGTTAATTTTATAACGAAAATTCTAACAAGCTCAAATTGGAGCACTTACAACATTATTATCGATAGTGAAACGACGGACAGAAACTAAACTTTTAATCAAATTTGGAGCATGAAGCATGTTTGAAAGTCTGAGTGGGTGATAGGGAGGGGGCAAAGTTTGTTGTCCGTACCCAAGTATGGGAATAGATGCACCATTACCAACCGTTATAGATTTATGGGAATTGCTCAAATCAAAATAAGACGAGAGAGTACCTGAAGATCCCGTCATGTGTGATGTTGCACCCGTGTCCATGTACAAATTGCCATCTGGTACATTTAGTGACATGGTGTGCATAGCAGCCTCTATGTCTGTGGGCATATAAGAGGAGGACTCTGGTCCTTGAGCATTGTATGCTTGTGGGCGCTGCCCTGGTGGTGTCCATGCTGAATAATTCCACCAAGGAGTTAGTTGCTGCCATTGACGGGAAGAGGA
This sequence comes from Adenophora triphylla var. japonica, assembly GCA_022495995.1. Taxonomy (NCBI): domain Eukaryota; kingdom Viridiplantae; phylum Streptophyta; class Magnoliopsida; order Asterales; family Campanulaceae; genus Adenophora; species Adenophora triphylla. The sequence goes on from JAFEMH010006430.1 coordinate 111,505, forward strand.
CTAATTTGGGTTGCCTCGTCCCTTACCCCGACCATTCTGCGATCTGCCATGTTCTTGTGATCTGCCACGCCCACTGGACTGATTCCCACTGCCTTGACCTACGTTATTCTGGCATGTGTTCTTCCGTCCACGACCCCTGTCAATTCTGTGACCCCTACGATGCTGTCCATTGCCAAAATCCTTCGACAATTCAGTACCATTGCTCGAAGCTATGAGGGCAGCATTAGCCACGCCTGCCGCCATGGAAGCCTGCTTTGTCTTACGGGTCTCTTCCAATATCAACTTAGATCGAACTTCATAAAAAGTGGGAAGAGGGTTACTCTGTTGTATAATCGTTGCTACCCCATCGTAGCTTTCATTCAGCCCAGCAATAGTTTGCAACACCATCCGATGATTCGATACTTGGGCACCAACATTGGCGAGCTGATCAGCAATGGACTTAAGTTCCCTGCAGTAGGCTGACACATCTGAGAAATTTTCCAAGAGAACCTGTGAGAATTGATTCTCAAGGTAAACCGCCCATGAGTTTCTATTGTCCTGGAAAATCCCTTGTAGGCACTCCCATGCTTGTTGTGCCGTTGTGCCTGGTTGGAGGATTGTCTGCAAGAGGTCTGCTGAAATTGTTCCATATATCCACTGGAGGACTAAGGCATCCAAGCGAGACCATAAGGCTATTTTCACAGCCGTGGGTTCGGCTGCTTTACCAGTGGTTGCAGAGGAGTCGACTGCATTGGTTTCATCCGGCTTAGGAGGGATGATATGATCAATTACCAAGAACACACGGCAATGGATCCGAAATAGTTCCGCCCATGTGGCGTACTTCCCTGTCTCGGTTTCAAGAGTAATAGAGATAAAGTTTTTAATGTTGTCGACTGTGAAGGCCGGATGCAACGTAGTAGCAGCCATGATAGAAAGAAGAGAAGAAAGAACTTGGATTAAGGAGAAAAGAAACGAGAGAAAGGGAGAGGTAAATGGCGGCTAGGGTTAACCAGCTCTGATACCATAAAGGAATTGAATCCGTACCTTTATTATTTCCTCTCCCCTATATATACAATAGTCATCTCCTAAATACATGGAATTGATCTACCTAATACTGAGAAGATATACATGCCAACTATATTTGTTACAGAATATACATCCACTATACTTATCTATCAATATTTTTATAACAAGGGCAAGATATTTTGAAATGAACAATTATAATCTAATATCTGATTTTAGTTTAAAGAGGACAATAATAATATATAGATAGTATTGTAAATTAAAGTATAAAGAGGAGCCTTTTAACAATTAAACTTTGGGACTTAAAAATAAAGAAGAGGGAGCAAGAAAGCAATTATGTGAATTTGGAGGAAGAATGTCAGAAGAGAGAAATGAGAGAAATCTCGGTGTATTTTTCTCATTCAGCAAACTATCTTTTATATGCAAGTTTCCACAAAAATCGTTTGGGGTGTTAACCTAACGGTTTATTTAATATCCGCAAGCGCACGGGCTATTGTAATATAGCGGGTGCAAGTACGGGTCGATCCCACAGTGACAGGGTTTACTTTGGGATGATATTTGTCTTTATATAAATATATAGATAAAATGATTGGGGGGAGATAAAGTTTGATTTTGAAAAAAGAAAGAACATAAACAGAAAATACTTTAATAAAACTCTTATAAAACGAAGCATTCTCGGAATTGGAAATCATATACATGACATTGTTCATCAAATTGTCATTATCTTAGAAATATAGGTTTTCATATAAATCAAGGATGGTATGTTAGGCTTACACTACTTCTCACGGTCAAGGCAGTAGCGTTGTATTCTTCACTAATTATGTCCTAACTGTTTGAGATTTCCGTTTATGTTATCCCCGCCCTGTCACAAACGGGCATTCCGGCTTATCTCTAGCTGACCATAATTAGTAAGAATCCATTAAGGACGAGAGTCAACATACTTTCCATTAAAGGAACATCCCTAGGCCGTTGAACTACTTTCGTGATCAATGGAACCTAGTTTCTTTATATGGTTCCGTCAATCGAGATTCTTCGCTAGGTACTTCTCTCAATTGACTGAATCATACAAGTTGGACGTCTCCAAAATGTAAGGCATTTAGAGAATAATATAGAGAAATTGTTTAGATGAAGATAGAAGACAAGACTTTTCATTTTTTTAGATGATGAACATGTATGCTTTTGAGTTTCCAACCCCAAGAACAAGGGGGATTTACTCACTAGCCATCTAGAACATATAAGCAATTAAAAATAGAGGATAGAGTAAGAAGACTTATGATGAAAATAGAAGGCAAATGGCTGGAAAATAACGCTTCACTTTATTGCTTTTCTCCAAAGTATTTCAAGAACAAAACATGAACTTTGATCTTCAAATAATCTTCGGAAATTGATCTCACAAGTATTTGTGTTTAATCTCTAATCACTATACTATGAAATATCAGTAAAATTATGTATGTAAGACTGATTACAAGGGGTCCTTTTATAAGGGGGAGGGAACTCTTCAAGAAGGTGCTTCCAAAAGGTGCCTTTTAATCTGCAGTCACGACCTTGCACGACCGTGTCAAGGGTTTTGCACGGCCGTGCACCCTTGGCGCCAGTTTTGAATTTGAATTTGGAAGACTTGCACGGCCGCTCTGAACTTAGCTGCACGGCCGCTCCGAGGTTGACACGGCCAGGTCCAGTTCAAGGCTCGGCCACTCCATGGTTTGGGGCCACAAATGGCCTATCATGGCCTTAAGTGCACGGCCGCTCCACCATTGGCTGCACGGCCGCTCCACCTGGATTTGGCTTTGTGTGTTCGTTTTGTTTGGTGCTCCTCCATGTCTTTTATCTCAAAGTACCCAAGCATCCTTTTGACCATAAAAAGGCCCTAAAACCTGTCTAAAAATGCATAAAACATACCAAAGGCGTAAAATCTAATAAATGTGAAAAAGTAAGTAAAAAGTACTTAAAATGAAATGAAAATGATGATTTATCCATGTAAAAGTATATAAAACTTATGATAAATGACTATATAATAGTCACTTATCAAACTCCCCCACACTTAAGCTTTTGCTTGTCCCCAAGCAAATTTAGGATGAAAACACGGAGAGGGAGAAAAGAAAAGAAAAGTAAGAATGATCCCTCAGAAAATAAAGTAGGAAGCCCTAAATGCCTTTTGGATAATGCCTTCATCTTTCTAGTCATATTTTGTATACCTTTAAAAATTATTTAGAAAGAAGCATTTTGGGGATATTTTAAAGAGATAATTTGTAAGACAATAACCTAATATAGCATATATAGAATTTAATCAAGTAAAACATGCTAGAAGGATAAATTTTAGATCCATTTCTTGGCAAAAGAGAAGCTTTCACTCTTTAGGGTGATTTTTGAGAGAAATGAATTTATTTCTTTAAAATATACAAAGGGAAGTATAAACATTTATTCACAAACTAGAAGTTTCCGAAGAATCGAATTGTATTTTTGAATCACAAGGGCGAAAAAATGGATGAGGATAGTGGAAAAATCTCATCAAAGTTTCAACAAATTTATCTTATTTTTGCACGTGTTATATTTTTGCAAAAGACCTTAGTTATTTTTTATCCTTTCAAGTAGGAGACATTGTGGCTGCGAACCCCATGTTCCTAATACTTAGATCAAGAATACTTTTGGATGTTACTTTCATTTGGCAAGGAAGCATCGTCGCAGCGAACGTCGTGCCCCGAGTTACTTAGGAAGTAATAGGTTTCTTTTTGCTTTTAAGGTTTGGTGACTAAGTCACTCTTTTAGCAATAAGATAAAAATGCCTAAACTTGATTCGATTAGTGGAAATGGAAAGATGGGATTTTGATGAAGAGGTGTGATTCAAGGGATGCAAAACAAAGGGTGCTTCTAATAAAGGAATAAGCATTTAATAAAATTTAAGATGTACAATCTTAAAGAAATATTTTCAATATTTTTTTCATAAGAATGACCAAGTGTAGATTGATAAAGATTCCTTCTAATCAAATGTCTTTTTCTTGATAAAATCCTATATTTTGCTATACTAACTTATGAGGCTTTTAAATTATTTCCTAAAAAAATATCCCTATATTTTTCTTCTTATTAATTTCCAAGTTTATAGAAAATATGAGAGGAAAGACAATGGTATTATTCTAGGGCAAATGGCAAGCATAAGAAATAATGATATGGATCATCATAGGGATTATTACTTTTTTTATATATATACTATACAAGCATAAAATGAAAATGCAACTAAGTTAAAAAGAAAAATTTACACTAGAAAGCAAGTAAATCTAGACTAAAAAGCAAGTAAATTTAACTAGAAAGCAAAATAAAATAAAGATAGATATACCCCCCCCCACTTGAAATGAACATTGTCCTCAATATTTCAAGGACAAAGAGTAAAAAGATAAGCATGCGGTGGTAAACAAAATTACGATAAATAGTAATATAATCCATCGGTTTACTATTCCGATGATGCTTGTTTAAGGTCATAAGCTCGACCCCTTTCTCTATTAGTAACAATGGACGGTGAGTGGTATTGTAATGGTGTATGTCTTATCCTTAACAACTCGCCATTCCTTGCCCCTTTGGCGTGATTGAGCTCTTATGATTGATACACGCGTCGACATTCGGTGTACCTTTTTTTCTTAGGCCCCTACCCTTCGATTTTTCAATTTTATTAGGTTGTTTAGGGTGCACATTTTTTTACCTCTATGTTATAAGGGCTTTTTAATTATTATTTTTGAGTCCTTGGCTTGTGACTTTTTTCACCCTTTTTTGCTATCATTTTTAGGAGTGTTGACTTTATGGCACGACTTCGAGATTTAAGTTTTTAAATCGACCTTCTTATTCCTAATGTTTAGAGAAAGAGTGACATTCTTTACATCTATTACCTGCACTGCCGGTGGCAAGAAAAGGTCTTCCTAGAATGATTGGAATTTGGTGATCTTCCTCCATCTCAAGGACTACAAAGTCGACCGGGATAATCAATTTCCCGATTTGACAAGTGTGGACATCTTCCCTAATACCCACCGGTATTTAATGGAGCGATCCGCTAATTGGAGAGAAAATAGTGGTGGGTTTCATTTTCCCCACACCTAGTTTCTTACCTACCGAAAGCGGAATGAGGCTCACACTTGACCCAAGATCTAACAAAGCATTATCAACATTGTATTTACCAATTTTGCAAGGAATAGAGAAAGTGTCGGATCTTTTAATTTAGGAGGAAGTTCTCTTGCAAAATGGCACTTACTTCTTCCGTCACAAAGCGAGCCAGCCTCTCATGCTCCTCAAGTTTCCTCTTATTTTGCAAGAATATCTTTTAAGAACTTAGCATAAGACGACATTTGTCAAGGGCATCTGTAAAAGGTATGTTGATATAAATAGTTTTAAGATTTCTAAAAATTTTGCAAATTGTTTGCTCGAGTGTAGCTCTTACCAAATTTTGAGGGAATGCATGGTATTGAGGGTCAAAATTTCTAGAAAACTTAGGAGATTTTGGCCTATTTACAACATCTTCATTAGTCTCAACCATCGGTGGGATTGACTAACTTTCTCCTTACTCGGTTTGATAATTTCCTTAGGAAGGGATCTAAATTTTCTTTCCAATCCTAGTTTCTATCGCACTAACATGCTCGTCGGGCCTTTGCGATTGACCGGGAAAACTCCCTTGTGGTTTATGCGAGGTGCCGGCTTGTTGAGCTTGTTGATTTTCAAGCATTCTATTGTGGGCGGCTAAATTATCAAACCTAGCATTCAACGACTTAATGGATTCCCTTAACTCATTATTGGTCTTCTCTTGTTTGTTTTTACTTTCGATCATAAAATCCATAATAAGATCCAATTTAGACTTCATGGGGGAGGGAAAGCACTAGAATTGCCATTGAAATTCTTTTGTGTGAATCCCGGTGTGTATTTACAGAAGATTCAAGTGTTTAAAATATTGTTATTCTTATAGGAAAACTTAGGGTGATTTCTCCATTCGGGATTGTATGTGTTTGAATACATACCACCACTTTCCCCATAAGAATTAACAAAATTTACTTGATCACTAGAAATAGTGTCAAGCAATTCACAAGATTCCGTACTATGTGAGTTTGACCCACATAGTTCACAAACAACATTAATGTTGGCCACGGATTTACATTAAAGTTTTCAAATTTTTTAAGAAGCATATCAACTTTAAAAAGAGGATAAGATATTAATGATATCAAAATTGTACTTACCTGGAATCCTCAAGGCGGTTGTTCCCTCTCATTGAACCATTGATAGTGATTCGGGGCTATGTTCTCTATCAAGTCGTATGCTTCATCCACCGCTTTATTCATTAGTGCACCTCCTACGGCGCATCAATTGTCTCCCTTGTTCTATATGTGAGACCATTATAGAAAGTGTGCACAATTAACCACTTTTCAAGCCCGTGGTGAGGGCACATCCTTAGGAGTTCTTTGTATCGCTCCCAAGCGTCATACAAAGTTGATTCGCTCTCCGCTTGGCTAAAATTTGTAATCTTCGTTTGAATTTGAGCGATCTTGCTCTGAGGGGAAGAAACGTCCAAGGAATGCTTCTTGAATTTGGTCCCAAGTTGTAAAAGAGTTGGGTGGGAGAATTTAACCACTGTTTACCTTATCCTTAAGAGAGAAAGGAAAAAGGCGCATCCGAATTGCTTCCGGGTAACATTTTGAATACGTGTGGTATCACAATATTCAAGGAATGTTTGGATGTGGAGATGAGGATCTTTGAAAGCGGTGCCGCTATATTGGTTATTCATAACCATAAGCAAAAGTTGCGGCTTTATCTCAAAATGTGCCGCTCCTAGCATTGACATAACGATAGGGGATCTAGTTCCCGGGGTACTTGGATTTACAAAGTCCCGTAGGGTCTTAGCCGCGCGTTTTGTGGATCTCCTTTCGCCATATGTTTTCTTAAAGTCTCTTTAAGTTTTCTTAGTTCTTTTGTGAAAGCTTCGTTCGGGTTCCGCATCAAAATTGTCAAAGAATGTCCGAGCCCGTTTCATACACTATAAGAAAAACACTTAAAGAGAGATTAAACTGTGAACAATTTATCATCGGAAGTAAAGACAAAACAATATGAAAACAAAATAAAACAAAAAAATTATGTAGTAAAGACAAAAACTTAAAGTAAACTCGGCCGTCCCCAGAACGACGCCAAAAACTTGTTGTTTCCGTTTGTTAACCTAACGGTTTATTTAATATCCGCAAGCACACGGGCTATAGCAATATAGCGGGTGCAAGTATGGGTCGATCCCATAGAGACATGATTTACTTAGGAAATATTTTTGTCTTTAAAATTATAGAAAAGATTGGGGGAGATAAAGTTTGATTTTGGAAATAGTAAGAACATAAATGAAAATACTTTGATAAAACTCTTATAAAACGAAGCATTCTCGGGATTGGAAATCATACACATAAGCTTGTTCATCAAATTGTCATTGTCTTTAAAAATATAGATTTTCATAAAAACCAAGGATGGTATGTTGCCTACACTACTTCGGGTTAAGACAAGAGTAGGGTTTGTATTCTTCACTAATTATGTCCTAACTGCTTTGAGATTTCCGTATATGTTACTTCCCGCCCGTCACAAACGGGCATTCCGGCTTATCTCTAGCCGACCATAATTAGTAAGAATCCACTAAGAAGAGAGTCAACATACTTTCCATTAAAGGAACATCCCTAGGCTATCAACTACTTTCGTGATCAATAGAACCTAGTTTCTTTATATGGTTCCATCAATCGAGATTCTCCGCTAGGTCCATCTCTCAATTGACTCGAATCATACAAGTTGGACGTCTCCAAAATGTAAGACATTTAGAGATTAATATAAAGAAATTGTTTAGATGAAGATGTAGAAGACAAGATTCTTCATTTATTTTTAAGATGATGAACATGTATGCTTTTGAAGTTTCCAACCCCAAGAACAAGGGGATTTACTCACTAGCCATCTAAAACATATAAGCAATTAAAAATAGAGAATAGAGTAAGGAAACTTATGATGAAATAGAAGAAAAATGGCTGGAAAAATGCTTCACTTTATTTCTCTTCTTCCAAAGTAACTTCAAGAACAAAATATGGACTTTCGATCTTCAAATATCTTTGGAAATCAATATCTTAAGTATTTGAGTTTAATCTCTCGATGAATATACTATGGAATATCGTTAATTCTTTCTATATCTAAGATCGAGTACAAGGGGTCTTTTTTATAAGGGGGGGAGGGAACTCTTCAAGAAGGTACCTCCAAAAGGTGCTTGCCTTTAATCTGTACAAGTAGTCACGACCTTGCACGGCCGTGTCAAGGGATTTGCACGGCCGTGCACCCTTGGCCCCGCATTTGAATTTGAAATTGGAAGACTTGCACGGCCGCTCCGAGGGTTGACACGGCCGTGTCCAGCTTCAAGGCTCGACCGCCATGGTTTGGGACCACAAATGGCCTCATGGCCTAAGTCGCACGGCAGCCCCATCGCCTCCACCATTGGCCGCACGGCCGCTTCTCCCGGGATTTGGCTTTCGTGTGTTCGTTTTGTTTGGTGCTCCTCCATGTCTTTTATCTCAAAGTACCCAAGCATCCTTTTGACCATAAAAAGGCCCTAATACCTGTCTAAAATGCATAAAACATATCAAAAGGCGTAAAATCTAATAAATATGAAAAAGTAGCTAAAAAGTAATTAAAATGAAATGAAAACGATGATTTATCCATGTAAAGATATATAAAACTTAGGATAAAATGACTATATAATAGTCACTTATCAAACTTCCCCACACTTAAGCTTTTTGCTTGTCCCCAAGCAAATTTAGGATGAAAATTGGGATCGGAGAGGGAGAAAAGAAAAGAAAAGCAAATAATGATCCCTCAGAGAAATAAAGTAGCAAGCCCTAAATGCCTTTTGGATAATGCCTTCATCTTTCTAGTCATATTTTGTATACCTTTAAAAATTACTTAGGAAGAAGCGTTTTGGGGATATTTTAAAGAGATAATTTGTAAGACAATAACCTAATATAGCATATATATAGAATTTGATCAAGTAAAACATGCTAGAAGGATAAATCTTAGATTAATTACTTGGTAAAAGAGATGCTTTCACTCTTTAGAGTGATTAGAAAATGAATTTATTGCTTTAAAAATGTACAAAGGGAAGTATAAACACTTATTCACAAACTAGAAGTTCCCGAGATTTGTATTGCACTTTTTGAATCACAAGGGCGAAAAAATGGATGATGATAGTGGAAAAAATCTCATCAAAGTTTCAACAATTTTATCTTATTTTTGCATGTGTTATATTTTTGCAAAGACCTTAGTTATTTTTGATCCTTTCAAGTTGGAGACATTTGGAGGGTCAATCGAACCCCATGTTCCTAATACTTAGATCAAGAATACTTTTGGATATTACTTCCGCTTGGCAAGGAAGCATTGTCAGCGGCGAACGCCGTGCCCCGAGTTACTTAGGAAGTAACAGGTTTCTTTTTGCTTTTAAGATTTGGTGACTAAGTCACTCTTTTAGCAATAAGATAAAAATGTCTAAACTTGATTTGATTAGTGGAAATGGAAAAAATGGGATTTTGATAAAGAGGTGTGATTCAAGGATGCAAAACAAAGGGTGCTTCTAATAAGGGAATAAGCATTTAATAAAATTTAAAATGTACAATTTTAAAGAAATATTTTCAATATATTTTTTTTTCATAAGAATGACCGAGTGTAGATTGATAAAGATTCCTTCTAATCAAATGTCTTTTTCTTGATAAAACCCTATATTTTGCTATACTAACTTATGAGGCTTTTAAATTATTTCCTAAAAAAATATCCCTAAATTTTACTTCTTATTAATTTTCAAGTTTATAGAAAATATGAGAGGAAAGACAAAGGCATTATTTTTGGGCAAAATGGCAAGCATAAGAAATAATGATATGGATCATCATAGAAATTATTTCTATTTTTTTTTATACATGCATAAAATGAAAATGCAACTAAGTTAAAAAAAAAAGAAAAAATTACACTAGAAAGCAAGTAAATCTATACTAAAAAGCAAGTAAAATAAAGATAGATATACCCCCCACACTTGAAATGAATATTGTCCTCAATGTTTCAAGGACAAAGAGTAAAGAGATAAGCATGCGGTAGGGAAAAGAGTAAACAAAATTATGATAAATAAGAAAATAATCCATCGGTTTACTATTCCGATGATGCTTGTTTAAGGTCATAAGCTTGACCCCTCTCTTTTAGTAAAAATGGGAGGTGAGTGGTATTGTAATGGTCTCTTATCCTTAATAACTCGCCATTCTTTGCCCTTTGGCGTGATTGAGCTCTTATGATTGATGCACACGCGACATCCCGATGTGCCTTTTTTCTTAGGCCCCCTACCCTTCTATTTTTCAATTATTATGCTTTTAGGGTGCACATTTTTTCACCTCTATGATCTAAGGGCTTTTTAATTATTATTTTTGAGTCCTTGGCTTGTGACTTTTCACACTTTTTGCTATCATTCTTAGGAGTGTTGATTTTATGGCACGACTTCTTAAGATTTAAGTCTTTAAATTCGACTTTCTTATTTCCAATGTTTAGAGAAAGAGTGCCATTCTTTACATCTATAATTGCCCCCGCAGTGGCAAGAAATGGTCTTCCTAGAATGATTGGAATTTGGTGATCTTCCTCCATCTCAAGGACTACAAAGTCGACCGGGATGATCAATTTCCCAATTTGACAAGGGACATCTTCCATAATACCCATCGGGTATTTAATGGAATGATCCGCTAGTTGGAGAGAAATAGTGGTGGGTTTCATTTCCCCCACACCTAGTTTCTTACCTACCGAAAGCGGAATGAGGCTCACACTTGCCCCAAGATCTAACAAAGCATTATCAACATTGTAATTACCTATTTTGCAAGGAATAGAGAAAGTGCCGGGATCTTTTAATTTAGGAGGAAGTTCTCTTTGTAAAATGACACTTACTTCTTCTCTTAAAGTGATAGTCTCATGCTCCTCAAGTTTCCTCTTATTTGCAAGAATATCCTTTAAGAACTTAGCATAAGAGGGAATTTGTTGAAGGGCATCGGTAAAAGGTATGTTGATATAAATATATTTTAAGATTTCTAGAAATTTTGCTAATTATTTGTCGAGTTTAACTCTTACCAACTTTTGAGGGTATGGTATTGGCGGATCAAAATTTCTAGTTATTTTAGGGGATTTCGTCCCCTTTTCAACGTCTTCATTAGTCTCAAACATCGGTGGGGTTGGACTAACATTATCCTTACTCGGTTTGATATTTTCCTTAGGAAGGGGATCTAAAATTTCTTTTCCACTCCTAGTTTCTACCGCACTAACATGCTCGTCGGGCCTTTGCAATTGACCGAGAAAACTCCCTTGTGGTCTATGCGAGGTGCCGTCTTGTTGAGCTTGTTGATTTTCAAGCATTCTATTGTGGGCGGCTAAATTATCAAATCTAACATTTAACGACTTAATGGATTCCCTTAACTCATTATTGGTCTTCTCTTGTTCGTTTTTACTTTCAATAATAAAATCCATAATAAGATCCAATTTAGACTTAGGAGGAGGGAAAGCACTAGAATTGCCATTGAAATTCTTTTGTGTGAATCCCGATAGTTGTGTAGAAGTTGTGGGTTTAAAATATTGTTATTCTTATAGGAAAAATTTGGGTGATTTCTCCACTCGGGATTGTATGTGTTTGAATACATACCACCCTTTTCCCCATAAGATTTAACAAAGTTTACTTGATCACTAGAAGTAGTGTCAAGCAATTCACAACATTCTGTACTATGTGAGTTTGACCCACATAGTTCATAAACAACATTAATGTTCGCCACGAGATTCACATTAAAGTTTTCAAACTTTTTAAGAAGCATATCAACTTTAGAAGACAAGGTAGTAATGACATCAATATTGTACTTACCTGGAATCCCCTGCGGTTGTTCCCTCTCATTGAACCATTGATAGTGATTCAGGGCTATGTTCTCTATCAAGTCGTATGCTTCATCCACCGTCTTATTCATTAGTGCACCTCCTGCGGCGGCATCAATTGTCTCCCTTGTTCTATATGTGAGACCATTGTAGAAAGTGTGCACAATTAACCACTTTTCAAGCCCGTGGTGAGGGCACATCCTTAGGAGCTCTTTGAATCGCTCCCAAGCGTCATACAGTGATTCGCTTCCTGTTTGGCTAAAATTTGTAATCTTCGTCCGAATTTGAGCGGTCTTGCTCGGAGGGAAGAAACGTCCAAGGAATGCTTCTTGAATTTGGTCCCAAGTTGTAAATGAGTTGGGTGGGACTGAATTTAACCACTGTTTCGCCTTATCCGTTAGAGAGAAAGGTAAAAGGCGCATCCAAATTGCTCAGGTAACATTACAGAATACGTGTGGTATCACGGTATTCCAAGAATGTTTGGATGTGGAGATGAGGGTCTTGGCGGTAGCTATATTGGTTATTCATAACCATATGCAAAAGTTGCGGCTTTATCTCAAAGTGTGCCACTTCGGCATTTGACACAACTATAGGGGATCAAGTTCCCGGGGTACTTGGATTTACAAAGTCCCGTAGGGTCCTAGGAGGTGTTTGTGGCTCTCCGTCCACCATATGCTTGTTTAGTGTCTCCTTGAATATCTTTCATGAAAGCTTCGTT
>JAFEMH010006431.1:0-124100 GCA_022495995.1 Adenophora triphylla var. japonica
CTTTAAAAAAGTAAATGCTATTGTCCGTCCTTCTTTTTTCTATTATATACTTTCATTTCTTTAAAAAATATTAACTTTTTTTACATAACTTTTTGTAAAAAATTTCCCTACTAAATAACATCTCAAATAGTTTTATTTATTCAAAAAAAAAATTAAAAAAGTATATGCTATTGTCCGTTCCTTTTTTTTCTTTCTATTATATACTTTCATTTATTTACTAAATATTAACTTTTTTTTATAACTTTTTGTAAAAAATTTCCCTAGTAAATAAAATCTCAAATAATTTTGTTTATTCAAGAAAAATAAAATTAAAAAAGTAAATGCTATTGTCCGTCCCTCTTTTTTCAATTATATACTTTCATTTCTTTAAAAAATATTAACTTTTTTATATAACTTTTTGTAAAAAATTTCCGTACTAAATAACTTCTCAAATATTTTTATTTTTTCAAAAAAAAAATTTAAAATTTAAAATAGTAAATGCTATTGCCTATCCATTTTTTTCTATTATATAATTTCATTTCTTTAAAAATATTAACTTTTTATATAAATTTTTGTAAAAAATATCCCTACTAGATAACATCACAAATAGTTTTATTTATTTTAAAAAATAAAAATAAAAAAGTAAATGATATTGTCAGTCCCTCTCTTTTTCTATTATATACGTTCATTTCTTTTAAAAAATAATAACTTTTTTTATATAATTTTTTGTTAAAAATTTCCCTACTAAATGACATCTAAATAGTTTTTTTTTCAAAAAAAATTAAAAAAAATAAAAATGTAAATGCTATTGTCCGTCCCTCTTTTTTTCTATAATATACTTTCATTTCTTTAAAAATTATTAACTTTTTATATATATTTTTGTAAAAAAAATACCCTATTAAATAACATCTCAAATATTTTTATTTATTAAAAAAATATTAAAAAAATTAAAAAAGTAAATGCTATTATCCATTTCTCTTTTTTTCTATTATATACATTCATTTATTTACAAAATATTAACTTTTTAATATATTTTTTTTAAAAAAAATTTCCCTAGTAATTAACATCTCAAATAGTTTTATTTATTCAAAAAAATATTAAAAAAATTAAAAATGTAAATGCTATTGTCCGTTCCTCTTTTTTCTATTATATACTTTCATTTCTTTAAAAAATATTAACTTTTTTTACATAACTTTTTGTAAAAAATTTCCATTCTAAATAACATCTCAAATAGTTTTATTTATTCAAAAAAAAAATTAAAAAACTATATGCTATTGTCCGTTCCTTTTTTTTTCTATTATATACTTTCATTTTTTACAAAATATTAACTTTTTTATATAAATTTTTTGTAAAAAATTTCAATAGTAAATAACATCTCAAATAGTTTTATTTATTCAAGAAAAATAAAATTAAAAAAGGAAATGCTATTGTCCATCCCTCTTTTTCTATTATATACTTTCATTTATTTAAAAAATATTAACTTTTTTTATATAACTTTTTGTAAAAAAAATTCCCTATTAAATGACATCTCAAATAGTTTTTTTTCTTCAAAAAAATTAAAAAAAATCAAAAAGTAAATGCTATTGTTCATTCCTCTTTTTTTCTATTATATACTTTCATTTCTTTAAAAAATATTAACTCATTTATATAAGTTTTTATAAAAAAATTACCCACTAAATATCATCTCAAATAGTTTTATTTATTCAAAAATAAAAAATTAAAAAATTAAAAATGTAAATGCTATTGTCTGTCCATTTTTTTCTATTATATAATTTCATATCTTTAACAAATATTAACGTTTTTTTTATAAATTTTTGTAAAAAAAATTCCTACTAAATAACATCTCAAATAAATTTATTTATTCAAAAAAAAATAAAAATAAAAAACTAAATGATATTGTCCGTCCCTCTTTTTTTCTATTATATACTTTCATTTCTTTAAAAAATATTAAATTTTATCATATAAATTTTTGTTAAAAATTTCCCTACTAAATAACATCTAAAAAGTTTTTTTTTTCAAAAAAATAAAAATAAAATGTAAATACTATTGTCTGTTCCTCTTTTTTATATTATATACTTTCATTTCTTTAAATATTATTAACCTTTTTTTATATAACTTTTTGTAAAAAAATTACCCTACTAAATAACACCTCAAATATTTTTATTTATTCGAAAAAAAATTAAAAAAGTAAATGCTATTGTCCGTTCCTCCTTTTTTTCTATTATATACATTCATTTCTTTACAAAATATTAACTTTTTTATATAAATTTTTGAAAAAAATTTCCCTAGTAAATAACATCTCAAATAGTTTTATTTATTTAAAAAAAAATTAAAAAAGTAATGCTATTGTCCGTCCCTCTTTTTTCTATTATATACTTTCATTCATTAAAAAATATTAAATTTTTTTACATAACTTTTTGTAAAAAAATTCCCTATTAAATAACATCTCAAATAGTTTAATATATTCAAAATAAAAATAAAAATACAAAAGTAAATGGTATTGTCCGTCCCTCTTTTTTTCTTTTATATACTTTCATTTTTAAAAAAATATTAACTTTTTTTATATAATTTTTTGTTAAAAATTTCCCAACTAAATAACATCTAAATAGTTTTTTTTTCAAAAAATAATAAAAAAAATAAAAATGTAAATGCTTTTGTCCGTCCCTCTTTTTTTCTATTATATACTTTTATTTCTTTAAAAATTATTAACTTTTTTTATATAACTTTTTGTAAATAAAATTACCCATCTAAATAACATCACAAATATTTTTATTTATTCAAAAAAAAATATAATTAAAAACTAACTTTTTTATATAACTTTTTGTTAAAAAATTTCCATAGTAAATAACATCTCAAATAATATTATTTATTCAAAAAATTAAAATTAAAAAAGTAAATGCTATTGTTCGTCCCTCTTTTTTCTATTATATACTTTCATTTCTTTAAAAAATATTAAATTTTTTTATATAACTTTTTGTAAAAAATTTCGCTGCTAAATAACTTCTCAAATAGTTTTATTTATTCAAAAAAAATTATAAAATTATAAAATTAAATGATATTGTCTGTCCCTCTTTTTATTTTTCAATTATATACATTCTTTTCATTAAAAAAATATTAACTTTTTATATTTAACTTTTTGTAAAAAATTTCCCTACTAAATAACATCTCAAATAGTTTTATTTATTCAAAAAAAATAAGTAAATGATATTGTCTGTCCCTTTTTTTTTTCTATTATATACTTTCATTTTTTTAAATAATATTAAATTTTTTTATATAAATTATTGTTAAAAATTTCCCTACTAAATAACATCTAAATGGTTTTTTCATTCAAAAAAAAAATATAAAATAAAAATATAAATGCTATTGTCCGTCCCTCTTTTTCTCTATTGTATACTTCATTTCTTTAAAAATCATTAAATTTTTTTATATAACTTTTTTGTAAAAAAAATACCCTACTAAATAACATCACAAATATTTTAATTTACTCAAAAAAAAAATTTTAAAAAATTAAAAAAGTAAATGCTATTGTCCGTTCCTCTTTTTTTCTATCTATACATTCATTTCTTAACAAAATATTAACTTTTTTATATAACTTTTTGTAAAAAATTTCTCTAGTAAATTACATCTCAAATTGTTTTATTTATTCAAAAAAAAATTAAAAAAGTAAATGCTATTGTCCGTCCCTCTTTTTTTCTATTATCTACTTTCATTTCTTTAAAAAATATTAACTTTTTTTATATAACTTTTTGTAAAAAATTTCCCTACTAAATAACATCTCATATATTTTTATTTACCCAAAAAAAAAATTAACAAAAATTTTAATTTAAGCACCGACGGATTAATTCCGCCACTAAATAATTTAATTTAATTAAAATTGTATTTTCACCTGCGAAAATTTCCGCCACTGAGTTATTTTTATTTATTTAAAATTCTAAATAACCACTGACGGAATAATTCCGCCGTTGTAGAAAATTTCACCGGCGGAAATTTCCGCCAATGAGTTATTTTGATTTATTTAAAATTCTAAATAACCACCGACAAAATAATTCCGCCGCTGAAAACTTTTCTACCGTCGGATTATTCCGCCGGTACAGTTCGAATACCAGTCAACGTACATCAGTGGCGGTATTGGAAAGAATATTCGTTTTTAGTTGCGAAATTTACTAGCGGACTTAAATTCCGTCGGTGTAAACGGTACCAAACTTTTTTCGCCTCTATAGCTTCCATTCCCCCGCTGTATAGTGACGAAAATATTTCACCGCTAATGATTCCGTCGCTAAAAACCCGATTTCTAGTAGTGGTTGTGGTGGTCGAATTTTGGTGATGCAGTGGTGGTGGCCAAATTTGGATGGTGGTGGTGGTGGTCAGATTTGGATGAAGTAATGGTGGTGGTGCTTATTGACTGGTGGGTGATGGTAGGGTTGGTGGAGAAAGTAATTGTCAACTTCAATAACAAATAGACATATATGCCCTTCTCTTTTCTTTTCCATGAAAATGACCAAAACATCTCTCACGTGATAAGCACGTGACTAATTTTCATTAAACTTTTAATTTCGTTAGGCGTTATGATGTAAAAAGAGACGAATGGATAATTAAAGTGTTAATTTGAGACAAAATTTAGTTTAGTATGAAAAGTTAAATTGCGTATATATTTTGATGGGACTAAACGTATTTTGGCCTTTCTTTTTTATTCATATTTTATCAAATAGTTTTATTTATTCAAATTTTTTTAAAAGAAAATTAAAAAAGTAAATGCTATTGTCCGTCCCTCTATTTTTCTATTATATACTTTCATCCCTCTATTTTTCTATTATATACTTTCATTTCTTTAAAAATTATTAAATTTTTTATATAAGTTTTTGTACAAAAATTCCTATTAAATAACATCTCAAATAGTTAAATTTATTCAAAAAATTAAAAATAAATTAAAAAAATAAATGCTATTGTCCGTCCCTCTTTTTTTCTATTATATACTTTCATTTCTTTAAAAAATATTTTATTTTTTTATATAACTTTTTGTAAAACATTTTCCTACTAAATAACATCTCAAATAGATTTATTCATTCAAAAATAATTTAAAAAAATTAAAAAAGTAAATGTTATTCTCCGTCCCTCTTTTGTTCTATTATATTCTTTCATTTCTTTAAAAAATATTAACTTTTTTATATAAATTTTTGTAAAAAATATCCCTACTAAAAAAAATCTCAAATAGTTTTATTAATTAAAAAAAATAAAAATTAAAATAAAAAAGTAAATGCTATTATCCATCCCTATTTTTTTCTATTATATACTTTCATTTATTTAAAAAATATTAACTTTTTTATATAATTTTTTTTATATTTTCCTACTAAATAACATCTCAAATAGTTTTATTTAATCAAAAAAAATTAAAAAAATTAAAAAAGTATATGCTATTATCCGTTCCTTTTTTTTCCTATTATATACTTTCATTTCATTACAAAATATTAACTTTTTTATATAACTTTTTGTAAAGAAAATTCCATAGTAAATAACATCTCAAATAGTTTTATTTATTCAAAAAAATAAAATTAAAAAAGTAAATGCTATTCTTCGTCCCTCTTTTTTCTATTATATACTTTCATTTCTTTAAAAAATATTAATTTTTTTTTTATAACTTTTTGTAACAAATTTCGCTGCTAAATAACTTCTCAAATAGTTTTATTTATTCAAAAAAAATTAAAAAAATTAAAAAAGTAAATGATATTGTCTGTTCCTCTTTTTTTCAATTATATACATTCTTTTCATTAAAAAATATTAAATTTTTTATATAACTTTTTGTAAAAATATTTCCTGCTAAATAACATCTCAAATAGTTTTATTTATTCAAAAAAAAAATTAAAAAAGTAAATGCTATTGTCCGTCCCTCTTTTTTTCTATTATATACTTTCATTTCTTTAAAAAAATTTAATTTTTATATAACTTTTTGTAAGAAATTTCCCTACTAAATAACATCTCAAATAGTTTCATTTATTCAAAAAAAAAAATTAAAAAGTAAAGGCTATTGTCCCTCCCTCTTTTTTTCTATTATATACTTTCATTTCTTTAAAAAATATTAACTTTTTTATATAAGTTTTTGTAAAAAAATTCCCCACTAAATAACATCTCAAATAGTTTTATTTAATCAAAAAAAAATTTAAATTTAAAAAGTAAATGCTATTGTCTGTCCATTTTTTTCTATTATATAATTTCATTTCTTTAAAACAATATTTACTTTTTATATTTAACTTTTTGTAAAAAATTTCCCTACTAAATAACATCTCAAATAGCTTTATTTATTCAAAAAAAAAAAAAACACAAGTAAATGATATTGTCCGTCCCTCTTTTTTTCTATTATATACTTTCATTTTTTTAAATAATATTAACTTTTTTATATAAATTTTTGTTAAAAATTTCCCTACTAAATAACATCTAAATGGTTTTTTTTTCAAAAAAAAATAAAAAATAAAATAAAAATGTAAATGCTATTGTCCGTCCCTCTTTTTTTCTATTATATACTTTCATTTCTTTAAAAATCAATAAAAATTTTTATATAACTTTTTGTAAAAAAATTACCCTACTAAATAACATCACAAATATTTTTATTTATTCAAAAATAAAATTTAAAAATCTATAATTATATAAAGAGGGAAGTGCATAAGAGCACTCATTTTCCCTCCAAAACAAAGATGATTCTAGAATTTAGCTATTTCAAGTGCATCAATTTCAAAGTAATGTAGAAGATTTTTAATTGCTTTCTTCAAGTAGCCAATAATTTAATTAATGATTAATGCTTTCTCAAATTTTCTTAATTACTCATTTCTCTCTTTTTAAAGATCACCTTCACCCAATTCCACACTCTTGCACCTTTTTTATCCTCCTCCCCAATATCACATTCATAAAACTGTTTTCACCTACAAACAATCAATTTTGAATATTTCTTCATGATAAATTCTTAATTTCTAAGATGGGCAGAAGTCTAAAATGACAGTTAATTTGCTAAACATATTCTAAGAAGAAATAACAATAGCTATTGATTTATCGAATTATTTAGACCAACTTTTTTATATTTTCTTTATTTAAAAAAAAAAAGAGACACTACTTATACTACAATAATGCTACTAATTACCCCTCTGAATCACATAAAATGATATTTTTTCTTTAATTTTATTCAGCCACTTCAATTTAAGTAATTGTTTTTTGGGAAAAAATTATATTCATTGTAAAAAAAATTATATTTTGCACTTTCCTTATGTGTATAAATTTGTTGTCACAACTTTTTATCCGTGCGTTTAACGCACGGGTGCTACACTAGTTAAAAAAGTAAATGCTATTGTCCGTTCCTCTTTTTTTCTATTATATACATTCATTTCTTAACAAAATATTAAATTTTTATATAACTTTTTGTAAAAAAATTCCCTAGTAAAAAACATCTCAAATAGTTTTATTTATTCAAAAAAAAAAAAAAGTAAAGGCTATTATCCGTCCCTCTATTTTTCTATTTTATACTTTCATTTCTTTAAAAATTATTAATTTTTTTATATATCTTTTTGTTAAAAAATTCCTATTAAATAACATCTCAAATAGTTGAGTTGGTGTTATAAAAAACTAGTTTTTTCTTAAGATAAGGAAAAACGTGTTTTTCAAAGCGCTGTTCAAAATAAACGATGGCAATTTTGTAATTACTGGCAACCATGTTCAAAATAAACGGTGGCATTTTTGTAATTACTGGCAACCATGATAAATGCCGGTGTTAATATTACAAATGACTAGTGATTTCATAATGGCATTTTATAAACATGAAACTGGCACTTTTTACACGGGCACTTTTAAATACATGAACTGGCACTCTTCACACTGGCACTCTGTTACACTAACACTGGCACTTTGTTACACTAATATTTTTGCTGGCTCTCAAAAATACAAGCACTGGCATTCAAAAATACATGGAGTGGCATTTGAAAACACATTTACTGGCACTCAAAAATGCATATACTGGCACTCAAAAACACTGATATTATTTTTGCTGATATTCAAAAAAATATGAACTGGCATTCAAAAAAACATGGACTGGCATTCAAAATTACAAGAACTGACATTCAAAAAATATATTGACACTCAGTTACACACTTACTGGCACTCTATTATACACTAACTGGCACTCCAAAATACATGGACTGGCACTCCAAAACACATACACTGGCATCTAATTACCCAGTCCACCAATGCATAAAATTCTCAAACTGGTACTCAAATACTTATAAACTGGCATTGAAAAATACATGAACTGTCTGATTCAAATTCCCAAACAAAAACCAAACAAATGCAAATCCAATCACAAACTGGTACTCATTAAATCACAACACTGGTACTCATTAAATCACAAACTGGTACACACTCAACAAACCTTAATCCCCCAAAATATTTACTTTTCTCTGCTCGGAATTGCCATGGCAACGATAATCAGAGCTCGGAAATCGACGCCGGTGAACATGGAGATCTCCGAGATCGCCTTCAACGCCGGCGGAAATCGACGGTAGCACCTTATCTGATGCATTGGATAGCGATAATTGCTCAATCAGAAGATTTTCGAGACTGTCTTCGACGCCGGTGAACATGGAGATCTCCGAGATCGCCTTCAACGCCGGTGCTCAATTAGATTTGGTTGAGGTCGATTTGAGAGAGGAATTGGGAGAAGGAATTGGTTTGGCGAGGTCGCCGGCCGGAGGGAGGAGCTTGGGTCTTCTCGTTCCTGCGTATAGAGAGAGAGGTTCTGGTTCCTGCGTATAGAGAGAGAGAGGAGAATGTGTTTGCGTTTAGTGAGAGAAAGTGAGAGAGAGAATGAGCCGCCCCTTTTTTAAAACACGTTTTTTGTTAAGTTAACAAAAAACGCGTTTTTTTACAAGTATTTGGCCAAATAGTTTAATTTATTCAAAAAAAAAAATTAAAAATAAATTAAAAAAAGTAAATGCTATTGTCCGTTCCTTTTTTTTTTCTATTATATACTTTCATTTCTTTAAAAAATATTAAAATTTTTTATATAACTTTTTGTAAAACATTTTCCTACTAAATAACATCTCAAATAGTTTTATTCATTCAAAAATAATTGAAAAGAATTAAAAATGTAAATGTTATTCTCCATCCCTCTTTTTTTCTATTATATACTTTCATTTCTTTAAAAAATATAAACTTTTTTTTATATAACTTTTTGTATAAAATATCCCTACTACATAAAATCTCAAATAGTTTTATTATTTAAAAAAAATAAAAATAAAAATAAAAAAGTAAATGCTATTATCCATCCCTATTTTTTTTATTATATACTTTCATTTATTTAAAAAATATTAACTTTTTTTATATATATTTTTTTTAAAAAATTTCCTACTAAATAACATCTCAAATAGTTTTATTTAATCAAAAAAAAAAAATTCAAAAAATTAAAAAAGTATATGCTATTGTCCGTTCTTTTTTTTTTCCTATTATATAATTTCATTTCATTACAAAATATAAACTTTTTTATATAACTTTTTGTAAAAAAATTTCCATAGTAAATAACATCACAAATAGTTTTATTTATTCAAAAAAATAAAATTAAAAAAGTAAATGCTATTGTTCGTCCCTCGTTTTTCTATTATATACTTTCATTTCATTAAAAAATATTAATTTTTTTATATAACTTTTTGTAAAAAATTTTGCTGCTAAATAACTTCTCAAATAGTTTTATTTATTCAAAGAAAAATTTAAAAAATTAAAAAAGTAAATGATAGTGTCTGTCCCTCTTTTTTTCAATTATATACATTCTTTTCATTAAAAAATATTAACTTTTTTATATAACTTTTTGTAAAAATATTTCCTGCTATATAACATCTCAAATAGTTTTATTTATTCAAAAAAAATAAAAATAAAAAAGTAAATGCTATTGTCCGCCCCACTTTTTTTTATTATATACTTTCATTTCTTTAAAAAATATTAATTTTTTATATAACATATTGTAAGAAATTTCCCTACTAAATAACAACTCAAATAGTTTTATTTATTCTAAAAAAATTAACAAAAAATAAAAAATTAAATGCTATTGTCCATCCCTCTTTTTTTCTATTATATACTTTCATTTCTTTAAAAAATATTAACTTTTTTATTTAAGTTTTTGTAAAAAAATTCCCTACTAAATAACATCTCAAATAGTTTTATTTATTCAAAAAAAAATTTAAAAATTTAAAAAGTAAATGCTATTGTCTATCCATTTTTTCTATTATATAATTTCATTTCTTTAAAAAATATTAACATTTTATATTTAACTTTTTGTAAAAAATTTCCCTACTAAATAACATCTCAAATAGTTTTATTTATTCAAAAAAAAAAAACAAGTAAATGATATTTTTCGTCCCTCTTTTTTCTATTATATACTTTTATTTCTTTAAATAATATTAACTTTTTTATATAATTTTTTGTTAAAAATTTACCTACTAAATAACATCTAAATGGTTTTTTCTTTCAAAAAAAAATAAAAAATAAAATAAAAATATAAATGCTATTGTCCGTCCCTCTTTTTTCTATTATATACTTTCATTTCTTTAAAAATCATTAAATTTAATTATATAACTTTTTGTAAAAAATTACCCTACTAAATAACAACACAAATATTTTTATTTATTCAAAAAAAAATTTAAAAAATAAATGCTATTGTCCGTTTCTCTCTTTATCTATTATACACATTCATTTCTTAACAAAATATTAACTTTTTTATATAACTTTTTGTAAAAAAATTCCCTAGTAAATAACATCTCAAATAGTTTTATTTATTCAAAAAAAATTAAAAAAGTAAATGCTATTGTCCGTCCCACTTTTTTTCTATTATATACTTTCATTTCTTTAAAAAATATTACCTTTTTTTTATATAACTTTTTGTAAAAAATTTCCCTACTAAATAACATCTCTAATATTTTTATTTATCCAAAAGAAAATTTGAAAAATTAACATAAATTATAATTTAACCACAGACGGAATAATTCCGCCATTGAATAATTTAATTTAATTAAAATTGTAGAAAAATTAAAAATTCTAAATAACCACTGACGGAATAATTCCGCGGTTGTAGAAAATTTCACCGGCGGAAATTTCCGCCAATGAGTTATTTTGATTTATTTAAAATTCTAAATAACCACCGACGGAATAATTCCGCCGCTGAAAACTTTTCTACCGTCGGATTTATCCGCCGGTACAGTTCGTATACCAAGTCAACGTACATCAGTGGCGGTATTGGAACGAATATTCGTTTTTAGTTGCAAAATTTACCAGCGGACTTAAATTCCGTCGGTGTAAACGGTACCAAATTTTTTTTCGCCTCTATAGCTTCCATTCCGCCGTTGTATAGTGACGAAAATATTTCGCCGCTAATGATTCCGTCGCTAAAAACCCGATTTCTGGTAGTGGTTGTGGTGGTCAGATTTTGGTGATGCAGTGGTGGTGGCCAAATTTGGATGGTGGTGGTGGTGGTCAGTTTTGGATGAAGTAATGGTGGTAGTGTTTATTGATTGGTGGGTGATGGTAGGGTTGGTGGAGAAAGTAATTGTCAACCTTAATAACAAATAAACATATATGCCCTTCTCTTTTCTTTTCCATGAAAATGACCAAAACATCTCTCACGTGATAAGCACGTGACTAATTTTCATTAAACTTTTAATTTCGTTAGGTGTTATGATGTAAAAAGAGACGAAAGGAAAATTAAAGTGTTAATTTAAGACAAAATTTAGTTTAGTATGAAAAGTGAAATTGCGTATATATTTTGATGGGACTAAACGTATTTTGGCCTGTCTTTTTTATTCATATTTTATCAAATAGTTTTATTTATTCAAATTTTTTTAAAAGAAAATTAAAAAAGTAAATGCTATTGTCCGTCCCTCTATTTTTCTATTATATACTTTCATTTCTTTAAAAAATATTAATTTTTTATATAACTTTTTGTAAAAAAAATTCCTATTAAATAACATCTCAAATGTTTAAATTTATTCAAAAAAATTAAAAATAAATTAAAAAATAAATGCTATTGTCCGTCCCTCTTTTTTTCTATTATATACTTTCATTTCTTTAAAAAATATTAATTTTTTTTATATAACTTTTAGTAAAACATTTTCCTACTAAATAACATCACAAATAGTTTTATTCATTCAAAAATAATAAAAAAAATTAAAAAAGTAAATGTTATTCTCCGTCCCTCTTTTTTTCTATTATATACTTTCATTTCTTTAAAAAATAGTAACTTTTTTTATATAACTTTTTGTAAAAAATATCCCTACTAAATAAAATCTCAAATAGTTTTATTAATTAAAAAAAATAAAAATAAAAATAAAAAAGCAAATGCTATTATCCATTCATATTTATTTCTATTATATACTTTCATTTATTTTAAAAATATTAAATTTTTTATATAATTTTTTTTTTAATTTTCCTACTAAATAACATCACAAATAGTTTTATTCATTCAAAAATAATAAAAAAAATTAAAAAAGTAAATGTTATTCTCCGTCCCTCTTTTTTTCTATTATATACTTTCATTTCTTTAAAAAATAATAACTTTTTTTATATAAATTTTTGTAAAACATATCCCTACTAAATAAAATCTCAAATAGTTTTATTAATTAAAAAAAATAAAAATAAAAATAAAAAAGTAAATGCTATTATCCATTCCTATTTATTTCTATTATATACTTTCATTTATTTTAAAAATATTAACTTTTTTATATAATTTTTTTTTAAAATTTTCCTACTAAATAACATCTCAAATAGTTTTATTTAATCAAAAAAAAATTAAAAAAACTAAAAAAATATTTGCTATGGTCCGTTCCTTTTTTTTTTTTTCCTATTATATACTTTCATTTCATAACAAAATATTAACTTTTTTATACTCCCTCCGTCCCACCTCAATTGGTCCATTGAGGTAGGACACGGTTTTTAAGAAAAATTATTAAAGTGGGTAGAAATTAGAGAAGAGAGAATGTAAAAGTTAAATGTGTGGTAGGGAATAGGAGAGAGGATGTAAAAATTAAAAATATTTAATAGGAGAGAGAATGAGTGGGAGGAATAGTAAGTTAAAGTGGATATAATGAATGGTTTTTTTGTAAATATATGGAGATGATAAGGGTATTAATATAGGAAAAACTTTCCATTTAAGGAATGGACCAATTGAGGTGGGACGTCCCAAAAAGGAAAGTGGAACAATTGAGGTGGGACGGAGGGAGTATAACTTTTTGTAAAAAAATTTCCATAGTAAATAACATCTCAAATAGTTTTATTTATTCAAAAAAATAAAATTAAAAAAGTAAATGCTATTGTTTGTTCCTCTTTTTTCTATTATATACTTTCATTTCTTTAAAAAATATTAAATTTTTTTATATAACTTTTTGTAAAAAATTTTGCTGCTAAATAACTTCTCAAATAGTTTTATTTATTAAAAAAAATTAAAAAAGTAAATGATATTGATTATCCCTCTTTTTTTTTTTAAATTATATACATTCTTTTCATTAAAAAATATTAAATTTTTTATATATCTTTATGTAAAAATATCTCCTTCTAAATAACATCTCAAATAGTTTTATTTATTCAAAAAAAAAAAATAAATAAGTAAATGCTATTGTCCGTCCCTCTTTTTTCTATTATATACTTTCATTTCTTTAAAAAATATTAATTTTTTTACATAACTTTTTGTAAGAAATTTCCCTACTAAATAACATCTCAAATAGTTTTATTTATTCTAAAAAAATTAAAATAAAAAAATTAAATGCTATTGTCCGTCCCTCTTTTTTTCTATTATATACTTTTATTTCTTTAAAAAATAATAAATTTTTTATATAAGTTTTTGTAAAAAAATTTCTCACTAAATAACATCTCAAATAGTTTTATTTATTCAAAAAAAAATTAAAAAATTTAAAAAGTAAATGCTATTTTCTGTCCATTTTTTCTATTATATAATTTCATTTCTTTAAAAAATATTAACTTTTTATATTTAACTTTTTGTAAAAAAATTTCCTACTAAATAACATCTCAAATAGTTTTATTTATTCAAAAAAAAAAAAAAAACAAGTAAATGATATTGTCTGTCCCTGTTTTTTTCTATTATATACTTTCATTTCTTTAAATAATATTAAAATTTTTTATATAAATTTTTGTTAAAAATTTCCCTACTAAATAACATATAAATGATTTTTTTTTTCAAAAAAAATAAAAAATAAAATAAAAATGTAAATGCTATTGTTCATCCCTCTTTTTTTCTATTATATACTTTCATTTCTTTAAAAATCATTAAAAAATTTTATATAACTTTTTGTAAAAAAATTACCCTACTAAATAATATCACAAATATTTTTATTTATTCAAAAAAAATTTAAAAAAATTAAAAAAGTAAATGATATTGTTTGTTCCTCTTTTTTTCTATTATATACATTCATTTCTTAACAAAATATTAACTTTTTCATATAACTTTTTGTAAAAAATTTCCCTAGTAAATAACATCTCAAAAAGTTTTATTTATTCAAAAAAAATTAAAAAAATAAATGCTATTGTCCGTCCCTCTTTTTTTCTATTATATACTTTCATTTCTTTAAAAATTATTAACTTTTTTTTTATATAACTTTTGGTAAAAAATTTCCCTACTAAATAACATCTCTAATATTTTTATTTATCCGAAAAAAAATTAAAAAAATTAACAAAAATTTTAATTTAACCACCGACGGAATAATTCCGCTACTGAATAATTTAATTTAATTAAAATTGTATTTTCACCGGAGAAAATTTCCGCCACTGAGTTATTTTGATTTATTTAAAATTCTAAATAACCACCGACGGAATAATTCCGCCGCTGAAAACTTTTCTACCGTCGGATTATTCCGCCGGTACAGCTCGAATACCAGTCAACGTATATCAGTGGCGGTATTGCAACGAATAATTCGTTTTTAGTTGCGAAATTTACCAGCGGACTTAAATTCCGTCGGTGTAAACGGTACCAATTTTTTTTTGCCTCTAGAGCTTCCATTCCGCCGCTGTATAGTGACGAAATATTTCGCCGCTAATGATTCCGTCGCTAAAAACCCGATTTCTGGTAGTGGTTGTGGTGGTCAGATTTTGGTGATGCAGTGGTGGTGGCCAAATTTGGATGGTGGTGGTGGTGGTCAGATTTGGATGAAGTAATGGTGGTGGTGCTTATTGACTGGTCGGTGATGGTAGGGTTGGTGGAGAAAGTAATTGTCAACCTTAATAACAAATAGACATATATGCCCTTCTTTTTTCTTTTCCATGAAAATGACCAAATCATCTCTCACGTGATAAGCACGTGACTAATTTTCATTAATCTTTTAATTTCGTTAGGTGTTATGATGTAAAAAGAGATGAAAGGATAATTAAAGTGTTAATTTGAGACAAAATTTAGATTGGTATGAAAAGTGAAATTGCGTATATATTTTGATGGGACTAAACGTATTTTAGCCTGTCTTTTTTATTCATATTTTATCAAATAGTTTTATTTATTCAATTTTTTTAAAAGAAAATTAAAAAAGTAAATGCTATTGTCCGTCCCTCTATTTTTCTATTATATACTTTCATTTCTTTAAAAATTATTAATTTTTTATATAACTTTTTGTAAAAAAATTCCTATTAAATAACATCTCAAATAGTTTAATTTATTCAAAAAAATAAAAATAAATTAAAAAAATAAATGCTATTGTCCGTCCCACTTTTTTCTATTATATACTTTCATTTCATTAAAAAATATTAAATTTTTTTATATAACTTTTTGTAAAACATTTTCCTACTAAATAACATCTCAAATAGTTTTATTCATTCAAAAATAATTAAAAAAAAATTAAAAAAGTAAATGTTATTCTCCGTTCCTCTTTTTTTCTATTATATACTTTCATTTCTTTAAAAAATATTAACTTTTTTTATATAACTTTTTGTAAAAAATATCCCTACTATATAAAATCTCAAATAGTTTTATTAATTAAAAAAAATAAAAATAAAAATAAAAAAGTAAATGCTATTATCCATCCCTATTTTTTTCTATTATATACTTTCATTTATTTAAAAAATATTAAATTTTTTATATAATTTTTTTTTAAAAAATTTTCTACTAAATAACATCTCAAATAGTTTTATTTAATAAAAAATATTAAAAAAATTAAAAAAGTAAATGATATTGTCTGTCCCTCTTTTTTTTTTCAATATATACATTCTTTTCATTAAAAAATATTAACTTTTTTATATAACTTTTTGTAAAAATATTTTCTGCTAAATAACATCTCAAATAGTTTTATTTATTCAAAAAAAATAAAATAAAAAAGTAAATGCTATTGTCCGTCCCTCTTTTTTTCTATTATATACTTTCATTTCTTTAAAAAATATTAATTTTTTATATAACTTTTTGTAAGAAATTTTCCTACTAAATAACATCTCAAATAGTTTTATTTATTCTAAAAAAATTAAATGCTATTGTCCGTCCCTCTTTTTTTCTATTATATACTTTCATTTCTTTTAATAAATATTAACTTTTTTATATAAGTTTTTGCAAAAAAATTCCCCACTAAATAACATCTCAAATAGTTTTATTTATTCAAAAAAAAATTTTTAAAAATTTAAAAAGTAAATGCTATTGTCTGTCCATTTTTTTCTATTATATAATTTCATTTCTTTAAAAAATATTAAATTTTTATATTTAACTTTTTGTAAAAAATTTCCCTACTAAATAACATCTCAAATAGTTTTATTTATTCAAAAAAAAAACAAGTAAATGATATTGTCCGTCCCTCTTTTTTTCTATTATATACTTTCATTTCTTTAAACAATATTAACTTTTTTTATATAAATTTTTGTTAAAAATTTCCCTACTAAATAACATCTAAATGGTTTTTTTTTTCAAAAAAAAATAAAAAATAAAATAAAAATGTAAATGCTATTGTCCGTCCCTCTTTTTTTCTATTATATACTTTCATTTCTTTAAAAATCATTAAATTTTTTCATATAACTTTTTGTAAAAAAATTACCCTACTAAATAACATCACAAATATTTTTATTTATTCAAAAAAAAATTTAAAAAAATTAAAAAAGTAAATGCTATTGTCTGTTCCTCTTTTTTTCTATTATATACATTCATTTCTTAACAAAATATTAACTTTTTTATATAACTTTTTGTAAAAAATTTCCCTAGTAAATAACATCTCAAATAGTTTTATTTTTTCAAAAAAAAAAATTAAAAAAGTAAATGCTATTGTCCGTCCCTCTTTTTTTCTATTATATACTTTCATTTCTTTGAAAAATATTAACTTTTTTTTATATAACTTTTTGTAAAAAATTTCCCTACTAAATAACATCTCTAATATTTTTATTTATCCAAAAAAAAAAAATTAAAAAAATTAACAAAAATTTTAATTTAACCACCGACGGAATAATTTCGCCACTGAATAATTTAATTTAATTAAAATTGTATTTTCACCGGCAAAAATTTTCGCCACTGAGTTATTTTGATTTATTTAAAATTTTAAATAACCACTGACGGAATAATTCCGCCGTTGTAGAAAATTTCACCGGCGGAAATTTCCGCCAATGAGTTATTTTGATTTATTTAAAATTCTAAATAACCACCGACGGAATAATTCCGCCGCTGAAAACTTTTCTATCGTCGGATTATTCCGCCGGTACAGTTCAGATACCAGTCAACGTACATCAGTGGCGGTATTGGAACGAATATTCGTTTTTAGTTGCGAAATTTACCAGCGGACTTAAATTTCGTCTGTGTAAACGGTACCAAATTTTTTTCACCTCTATAGCTTCCATTCCGCCGCTGTATAGTGACCAAAATATTTCGCCGCTAATGATTCCGTCGCTAAAAACCCGATTTCTAATAGTGGTTGTGGTGGTTGGATTTTGGTGACGCAGTGGTGGTGGCCAAATTTGGATGGTGGTGGTGGTGGTCAGATTTGGATGAAGTAATGGTGGTGGTGCTTATTGACTGGTGGGTGATGGTAGGGTTGGTGGAGAAAGTAATTGTCAACCTTAATAACAAATAGACATATATGCCCTTCTCTTTTCTTTTCCATGAAAATGACCAAAACATCTCTCACGTGGTGATAAGCCTGTGACTAATTTTCATTAAACTTTTAATTTCGTTAGGTGTTATGATGTAAAAAGAGACGAAAGGATAATTAAAGTGTTAATTTGAGACAAAATTTAGTTTGATATGAAAAGTGAAATTGCGTATATATTTTGATGGGACTAAACGTATTTTGGCCTTTCTTTTTTATTCATATTTTATCAAATAATCTTGTCCCCTAACTTGTGACGTAGCGAAAGACTTGATAAAGATTAATCACATAATTTCGCTCGAGAAATTCAGCGATTAACCGTCAATTTTCGCTCGAGAAAACTGAAGAAAAAATGATTAATATCATAAAACAGCAAAACTCTCTTTCAAAACCCTAGAACAAAGTATAAATAAGTCTCGAAAAACCCTTATTCGAAATAGCCCTAAAACAATCAAAATGACAAAAATATCCAAAAACTAAAGAAAGCTGATAAAAACTTCGTCGGGCCTTTTGAGGCCTTTAGAAGCATTTTTTGGATTTTTTTAAGTCTTCTCATAAGGCAAAGCCTGATGAATCTTGTTTCTCTCGAAAAGACGCTCGTTTTGATATGCTGTGGGTCCCGTAACTCCTCCGGAATCAAAAGTTATGCCCATTCCCGCGTTGTGTTATGCCCATTCCCGCGTTGTTGCTCAAACGACTCCAAAAACGACTCCGCAATTTTGTCGGCATCAACTTGTCATGTTTATTTTCACATGCACAAACTAAAAAATACAGTAGTAGTCTAAATAAAATCCCGATGATGCCAAAATCGTCAAATCATCCCAAATCCAAGAGATCGTTTGCTCCGGCGATTGCTTAACCTGAAAATAAGACAAAACACGTAAACTAAGACGGGGCTTCACCGGAGAAGGTCCTCCGGCGTGAGAATAAGTTCACGGTTTATGATGAGAGAAACTAAATTGACAGAGTTTCGGTATCTCAAAAGTAACGTACCCCATAATGTGTTATATGGCTTGTATTTATAGGGATGGATTGACAGAATCCATGTTGAACTTGGACTGCAAAGAGATAAGGTATAATCCTAGGAGGATTATATCTGTTAAGGAGTCCTTATTTGATCTGAACTGTAGGAGGTGGTTACAATTCTGATAAGATTATAACTGCTGAATCCTTGTTTGACTAGGATTGTTGTAACTGCTTGCCGGTAAGCCGAGGAGAGTAATTTCCTTATCTCGTCATTTGCAGGTAGGCCGAGATGCGTGAATTTGTCTCCTCATCATATGAAGCTCTGTCGACATGAAAAAATGCCGAGGAGAATGATTTTGGTTCCTCGGTATATGAAGATATGCCGAGGTGCGAACTTTTCTCTCCTCGTCATTCATGACCTTCTCGGTCTATGATGAGCCGGGGAAAGAATAGATAACATAGAGCCCGTTGGTAACATCGAGGCCGAGGAAGGCACCTCATCCTCTATGGAGGTGATCTCGGCATACGAGGGAGGTCTCCTCGGCTCTCATAGTTGGGGCATATTTTGCTTGCTTGGTGGGCCTAGATTGGCCTTATTGATGACGAGGTACGAGAACGAGGAAGCTCATTGTTGCTTCTCGTAACTCAGAGATGGTAATATTTAGGGCCCAATCCATTTGGGCCTGACCCGGACAAGCCCATGTTCGTATCTCGGTTTATACTGTTCAGTGGCCCCGACTTTCTATCTCGGCTTAGGACGAGGAGAAAGTCATCTCGTCCTCGGCTATGAGAATACGAACAGGTTTCCACGCGTCGGAGT
This sequence comes from Adenophora triphylla var. japonica, assembly GCA_022495995.1. Lineage (NCBI taxonomy): Eukaryota > Viridiplantae > Streptophyta > Magnoliopsida > Asterales > Campanulaceae > Adenophora > Adenophora triphylla. The sequence goes on from JAFEMH010006431.1 coordinate 19,831, forward strand.
CGTTTCAATTGAGCGCCGTTCCATTATCCGTCGGTTACTGACATGATGATGAGATGTGGGCCCCCCAGGCCTGACATGCCTTGGAAGTTGTTTCAGGCATTTAATTTTTGGGGCGCCATACCCGTTAGCCCGTTTTGCTTTCGGGTTTGACCCAATTTGTTGATTATAAAAAGCAAATTCCCTTTTCAGTTTAATCTTTCTTCACCCAAGCAATTTGAGAGTGGAGCCAAGGAGCTTATAAAAACCCACCGTCGAATTCTTGAGCTTTCGAACCCAGTTTCCGGCGACGTTTGCTTTTTCCAACGGAATTTGTTGATTCCGTCCATTCTTCAGAAAACAGGTATACATTTCTTCATTTCCCTTATTTTCGTACTTGATTTTACAATGTCTAGGGTTTTGGTAGGGCTTTAGATTTCAAAAAAGCCGCCATTGTTGACCCTTAAAGCTTTGAAGTTTTTGATTTTCTTGAATATTTGTTTGAACTCCCCCATTGATTCTTCGTTCCCCTTTAGAAAATGGCTCGTTCTTGGGACCATTCCCCTCGATTCATTTACGGATACCACAAGGGTAATTTGAGGGTTTACCGGAGAGAGAGAGAGGACCATGGTTGCTGTTGAATTTGGCTGAGATAGGAGAGATGTTAAGGAAGTATGGTCGTACAATACTGTTCATCCAATACCCAGACAAGACGAGGATAGACCGAGTTGATTCCTCGTCTCGTAGCATGGTCTTGTTTGAGGATAGAGCCGAGATCATTGATCATATAAACCTGTTCTACCCGTCTTCAGATCATATTGTTCGTGAGCGTCTGAGTGGTAAGACTCCCTCCTCAGCCTTACTATGATGACGAGGAGGGGCTTCCCTCTTCCCCATCTCAATATCAGCTGTGGACGACGTAACTAACTTTGAATCCTTGGCATTTTGCAGATATGACCGGAAGAGGGGGTGAAGCCTCCTCGTCAACCAAGATCGTCGATGCCTTTGTCGAGGGCGAGCAAGTCGATAGCACGGGAGGCCGAGGGAGAGGTAACCGAGGTAGAGGAGGCCGAGGCCGAGCTAGGCCAGTTAAGGCTGGGGACCCCATGCTGGAGGCTTTATATACCAAGTATGGAGTAGATAGGAACGAATATAGGTTAACATATATCGGCAAGCCCTCCTTTGAAACCGAGGAGGAGAGGCATCGGTTCTATTATAACGATAACCATGTCCACTTCTATTTTAAACAATTTCAGCAGGGTCTTCGTCTTCCCTTGGATCCCTTTATTAATGAGTTCCTCGGTGGTCTGAGAGCCGTCCCGGCTATGCTGGGATCCAACGGGACTAGGGTCCTTGTTGGCTTTATTGTTTTATGCCATAGTTTAGGTTATGAACCTACCCAGGCTGCTTTCCGTCACTTTTTCAACATCAGTTATATGAAGGAGACTAAGCTTATTGTGATAAGGAGTGACTCTCAGAAACCAAAGATCTTCCTCCCCACGTCTAGCAAAGTGTCAGGTTGGGATAACCATGTTATTAGGGTAGAGAGCCGGCAAGGTTGGGAATTTCCTTCTCCTATTGATACGTCGTCTGTCCCCAGGGAGGTGACACTAGCCGAGTGGTCCAAAGGCTTGATCAAATGCCTTACCAATTTTGCCAAAGTTTCTCTTCTTGATTGGTCAGCCTTAGAGGCAGATGACCGATATTATGTCCAGGCCGGACTAATGCCAGGGCCGAAAGGCGGCGTTGTTCCTCTCGTCCCCGTCAAGAGGGGAAGGCGATTTAATGACTGGAGAGTTCATCCCGGTCTCGTATTTCATGAAGATTGCGAGCGATGCAAGCGTAACCCAAAGGACCAATGCCTTAGGGAAGAGGACGTCATAGGCTGTAACTACTCTTTCCTTTCTATTGATACTTTGATGTTTTTTCTCATCCATTTCGTATGTGACCTCCTCGTCCTTTATCTTCGCAGACTTAACTCCAGCTCAGGAAGCAGAGATGGCCGCTATGGAGAACGTTAGTGCAAATGATTAAGTTGAAGAGACAAATGGCCAAGACTTCGTCTCTTGCTGATAGGAAGGAGGAGGCCACCCATCGCCAACTCCTCTTGAATGCTAAGGGAGATCAACCCCATCCCATCAAGGTAGTAGGGGAGGTTGATGACGCCGAGGAGGAGCCCTCCAACAGCCAAGAGAAACGGCCAGTAATTGAGGGCCATCATGCCGAGACGGTTGAGGCCGAGGTTGTAACCAATATCCCGTCTGCCGAGGAGATGGATCTCACTCAAGGGAGCTCGGGTCAGAAGAGGCCTCAGTCTGGTACTGCCGAGGGGCCCCCCACAAAGAAGCTTGTTGCTGCCTCCTCTCGTTAGATCAACCTCGAGGCCATCAAGTAATATCCAAAGGCTGAAATTCTAGCCCGACAACTGATTCCTCAACCAACTCCCCTTCGGGGTTTAAATGTATTAGCTAGGGAAGGAGCCCACGTCAGGCTGGGCTGTGCAGCTGTCCACAGGGCCATGGACGAGGAGCTCCTCGAGAATCTGCTGAAGGCCAAGCATAGTAACGTGCACATGGTTACTAGGCAGGGTCTGATAATCTCCGAGGTAATTATCTCGTCATTTTCCTCTTGTATGCTGTAATTAATGTTTTGCTGATGTCTTTCGTTTCTTGGTTACGTAGTGGGCCACTCTGGTTGCTCATCAATCCATTTATGGCAAAACCATGGACAAGCAAATAAATGAACTCCAGACCAGCATGAAGAGGGGCGAGGCCGATATGGCGGCAGCAACCGAGCTGTTAAAGACTAAGGATGCCGAGCTTGAGGCTTCCAAAGCCAAGGTCGAGGATGAGGTGAGGAGAGACGAGGGTGCTCCTCTGAGAGCCGAGGAGGCCCTTCAGCAAAAAGATGATAGGGTGGCTGAGCTGGAGAAGCTTCAAACCGAGATCCTGAAGAGAGCCGAGGTGGCGGAGGCTAGATGTCGGGATCTGGAGGCTGCCATCCCTACCAAAAAGGAGGAGGCTGTTGAGCGTTTCAAGGGTGGCCAAGCTTTCAAGGATGCCGTCAATGACAAGACAGACACGATGTTTGAGGACGGCTATTTGCACCTGGCTGACTCCTTTACTGGCCTAGATTTGAATGCCATTACCCGATTAATCTGCAAGGACCAGTTTGATGAGGAAGCTAGGGCCCTCCACCATCTCATCCCTTTCTCCGAATATAATTTGGGTATCATGGCTAGGGAGGATGCTTGAGCTGGCCGAGAGGCTTGGGTTCCCCCATCTGTCGATCCCGGCAATCTTAAAGCCTTGGTTGAGATGATTGAGGATGAGGAGGAGATGGGGGGTGAAGCCGAGGGGGGAGCTGCCGAGGAGACCCTTGGTGAGGAGGCTCGCGCAACTGCCTAAACCAAGCACGTCACCCAGCCACCAACTGATGCCGAGATTGATGATTATTTGGACAAGCCCTTTGATGATTAGCAAACTTAGGGTTAGGATTTCCCCTTTTGCTCGCTGTAATAGTGTTAGGACTTTTATGTACCTTTTCTTTGAATGTTAATGAAAAGCCCTTTTGTTTCAATTCATGTCGCATTGTTATTATGAATTGTCTGAATGCTTATTTGTGGGTCACGCACAAGTACAAGTCTTATATTTTGGGAGGAAGTCGAGGAAGGTTCCTCGTTCCTCACCTATAGATGAGTCATCAGGCTGAGGTGGGGTACCTTGGTCTTGACTGAACCTCAAGTCATTAGGCCGAAGAAGGTTCCTCGGTCTTGACTGTTGGGGCATTTTCTTCTTTTTCGTCTCCTTGTGCCAAGGAAGATGACTCATACATAGGTTTCAAACGTGGGAGGCCTTTAGTCGTTGTGACAAGGTGTTTCTTTATCTTGATGTGAGGTGAGTCAACAGGCCGAGGAGAGGTCCTCGGTCTTGACTGTTCGAACCTTGAGCCGTTGAGTCGAGGGGGACCCTCGTCAAGACGTAAGGTAAACCAGTAGGCCGAGAAGGGGTTCTCGGTCTTGGTTGTTAGAGCCTGTTAGTCATTGAGTCGAGGTGGGACCTCATCAAGACATAAGGTGAGCCAGTAGTCCGAGGGAGGGTCCTTGGTCTTGGTCGTTAGAATTTTTAAATGTTGGTCAGGTAGTCGTTTTGACTTTGATATGTTGTAGGCCGAGGAAGGGTCCTCGTTGTTCCGTGTGTAGAAGAGTCATGGATGAGATCCTCGTCTTCATGTGTTAGTAATGGTAGTTGCTTTGCGTGTTTGAAGAAGTAAATTTCATAAACTGAATTTGATTACATCGAACTGCAATCCTACCATACTGAAAAAATAAAAGACTGAAAGCTGGAAACTAATCTATTACAAAAAATAGACTAACATTAATGATAGTACTTTCGAAGGTTGTCAGAATGCCATGGGTGCTTGAGCTCCTTCCCCTCCTTAGTCTTCAATCTGTAGGTCCCTTCTTGGATGACTTGCGTTATAATATAATGACCTTCCCAATTTGGAGAGAGCTTGTTTTGTTCTGCCTTTCGACCAGTTGCTTCAATTTTTCTAAGTACCCAATCACCTACTTGGAATAATCTTCTGATGACCCTCTTGTCATGATACGCCTTGGTCCTTTGCTTGTAGTTTACCATCCTCATTTTGTGTAGTTAGTCACTTCTTATCTATCAGGTCTAGGTCTAGGAGCCTATTAACCTTGTTGACTTGCTCATTATAATGGGAATTTCTCACAGTAGGGATGGCCATCTCAGCTGGTGTCATAGCCTCAGAACAGAAGGTTAGTGCGAATGGGGTTTCCCCGGTTGGCCCCCGGGTGATTGTGCGAACAACCCATAAGGCTAGGGGAAGTTCATCCAACCATCTGCCCTCTCGTCCTTCAAGGTTCTTAGTAAGGGCTGTTAGGACCAACCTGTTAGCAGCTTCTGCTTGTCCGTTGCCTTGCGGTCTACTCACGGATGTCTTTGCATGACGAACTTTAACTCGTGCCAACTCCGTTGTGAATGCCGTAGAAAATTGGAGTCCATGATCAGAAAAAATTGTGTGAGGGAGGCCAAATCGACACCAGATGTAGTCATGTACAAAGTTGATTGTGTTCTCTTCCGTTATCTTGGCCAATGCTTTCGCTTCTATCCACTTGGAAAAGTAATCAACAGCTACTATCACGTACTTGTAATTACCTCGGGCGGGAGGGAAGGGTCCGATGATGTCGATCCCCCACATATCAAATGGCCACGTAGGTATTACAAGTGTCTGCTCAATTGCAGGTAGTCTAGGAATGTAGGAGAATCTCTGGCACTTATCGCATTTTCTAACATAGGCGTGCGCGTCCTCCCTCAGGTTTGGCCAATAATAACCTAGCGAAATGATCTTGTCAGCTAAGGTTCTGGCCCCCAGGTGTCCGCCGCATATGCCTTCATGTACTTCTGCTAAGAGATTCTCAATTTCCTTGGGGTAGACACACCTTAGCAGGGGCTTAGTGAAAGATCTTCGGTAGAGGACTCCGTTCATCACAACGAACCTTGTTGACCTCTTCTTGATAAGTTTGGCTTGTGCTTCATCTTCCGGGAGTTGGCTCTTCTCGATGTTATCTATGTAGTCATCGATCCAGCATCTCTCCTCTCCATCTAGGAGCATGATTTGTAATCTTTCATACGCAGGTTCCTCAGCAAAAACTACGTATAGATTGGTCTTAGACTTAGACACATCCATAGTCGCTAGTTTAGATAGAACGTCTGCGATTTGGTTGTCTTCCCTACCTATTTGTTTGATTTCAAAAAATTCCATCTTCTTTGTCATGTCTAGGACAAGGTCTCTATATTTGGTAAGGGTGGGATCTTTGGTGTTATATTCTCCCTTCACTTTTTTGACAACAAGTTGGGAGTCACAGAATGCCGCCACCTTAGTTGCTCCGTAGAAGGAAGCCAACTCGATACCAAATATTAGAGCTTCATATTCAGCTTGATTATTGGAGGCAGGGAACTTGAATCGGATGATGTCTTGCATGGTGTATTCTCCTTCCGAACTTGCTAGTATAACTCCAGCTCTGCTTCTCTCCTTTGTGGCTGATCCATCCGTGTATAGGAGACTCTTCTTCTTCTTTCGAAGTGTTTTGCTTACAGGAAGTGGGGAGGTGTTCACCCATGAAGGCGGTCTCGACCATGAAGTCAACCAGGGGCTGTGCCAGGAGGGTCTTCCTTGGTTGGTAAGTGATATCAAACTCAGTGAGAGCGATAGACCAATTCAGGAGACGTCTGGAGCCATCCAACTTGTGCAGGATCTTCTTCAATGGTTTATTGGTGTATACAGTGATGGGATGCGCAGAAAAGTAGGCACGTAGTTTCCTTGAGGCAATAACTAGTGCGTACGCTATCTTTTCTACGTTGAAGTATCTGCTCTCCACATTTGACAATGCCTTAGAGACATAGTAGACTGTCTTTTGAGTACCTTCATCATTTCGACAAGAACAGCTGTGACTGCATGATATGTGGCGGCTAGGAATACATACATCATCTCACCAGTAATCAGACTGCTAAGCAAGGGAGGGGAACCCAAGTACTCCTTCAACCGGAGGAATGCTTCGGAGCATTCGGGAGTCCAGGAGAAGATCTTGGTACCCTTCAATACCTTGAAGAATGGCAGTGACTTTTCAGCGGATTTGGCTATGAATCTTCTAAGTGCCGCTATTCTTCCATTTAATCTTTGAACCTCCTTGATGCTGGTAGGTTCCTTCATGTCAATTAAGGCCTTGATCTTCTCGGGGTTTGCCTCTATTTCCATTTGTGATACCATGAAGCCCAAGAACTTTCCAGCTATTACCCCAAATACACACTTACTTGAGTTTAGCTTCATGTTGTTGGCTCGGAGGTTACTTATTGTCTCTTCCAAGTCAGGGGTGTGACTTCCCTCCTTGGTCTTAATGACCATATCATCAATGTAGGCCTCCATGTTCCGGCCTATTTGTGCGCCAAATACCTCATTCACCATAAGTTGATATGTGGCACCCGCATTTTTGAGCCCAAAGGGCATCATAACATAGCAATAATTTCCCCCAGGTGTTTGGAAGGCCGTCTTCTCGATGTCCTCTTTCGCCATTTTGATCTGATGATAGCCTGAATAGGCATCTAGGAAACTTAGTGTTTGGTGTCCAGCAATGGAGTCAACCAACTTATCAATTCTGGGGAGAGGGTAGCTGTCTTTAGGGCATGCCTTGTTAAGATCAGTGAAATCTATGCACATTCTCCACTTCCCATTTTGCTTCTTTACCATTACCACGTTGGCCAACCAAACAGGGTACTTTACTTCACGAATGATTTCGGCGCTAAGTAACTTTTGCACCTCTTCTTTGATAGCTTCCTCCTTGTCCCTTGCAAAATTTCTCCTTGTTTGTGAGATGGTTTTTGCCAATGGATCAACTTCCAAGCGGTGGAGGGCTACTTCTTCATTAATTCCTCTCATGTCTTCGACTCTCCAAACAAAGACGTCGAGACTGTTTTTTAAGAGGGAGATGATTTCTTCTTTCTCTTCTGGAGATAGATGGCCCCCGAGTTTAATTTTTTGTTCAGGATAGTCAGGATTGATGAATACCTCTTCCAGTTTGTCCACATGCTCCATTTCAGGACCGTCTCAAAATTCTAGGGACTTGATGATAATTTCTCTAACCCTCCTACCCTCATTATCATTCACGTTGAGGCCTTCCTCTTCCATTAGTTCATCAACGTGGGGCAGATCGGCTATCCTCAAGTCATTGTTGGCCCTCGAGTTTTGGATGTTGACGAGAACAGGATCTTCCTCAGAGACGGACGGAACTGTGCCCTGGTCAGCTGCAATTTCTAGGACCATAGGCTCTTCCTCTAGGACCTCACGAATATAGCTTATCTTAGAGCTGGTATGGGTAGTTTTCAAGGACTTAGAGATCTTGATATTGTCCTTGGGGGTGTCTATCTCCACGCTTTTGGATTTCTTCTGGCTCTGCACGACATGCTCCAAGAAGTCCTTGGCGATCGCCCTCACACATCCAATTCCAGCACGAGTAGGAAATTTGACCCGTTGGTGAGGAAGGAAGGCAACCAACCCAAGTTTTGCTTGACTTGGAATGCCCAGTATATCATGATAATCACTTGTTAGATCCATGACTACGAAGGTGACAGTAGCCGTGGATCGGAAGCGATGTTCGCCGACTTCTAGCTCCAGCTCAACAGTTCCCTTGGCACCAACTTTATGGTTGGTGAAACCTTCTAATCTTCCATGATAAGGCTCCAGCATTGTATCTTTTAAGCCCATCTATTGGAAGGCAGAGTAGTATAGAATATCTCGAGAGGCCCCCGTGTCAACAAGAAGTCTTTCAGATTCCACATTATCAATTCGACCCTTTATCACCAAGGGTTGTTCATGGGCAGCACGGCTCCCTACCAATTCATTTGGAGAAAAACTGATGACCTCCTCCGCTTTATGAACCCAAGCAGGAACTTGGTATACCTTGCTTAGTTCATGGATCTGGTTCCTTAGCTGTCTGGTAGAGACTGTCTCTTCTCGAATCACATGCAGCTTGGCCCTAGGAGGCCTCTGTTCTTCATCCTCGCTCTTATCGTCATCTTCACTTTCCTCTTCCTTCCGTTTCTGCTTGCCATCTTTCTTCATGACATAACGATCAAGCTTTCCCTCGTCGACCCACCTTTGGATCATGCGCTTGAGGGCGATGCACCTCTCGGTGTTGTGACCATGGTCCTTGTGAAAATCACAGAATTCTGAAGTGTCGCGAGGGAACTTTGGTTTGTCGCTCAGTGGACGAGGTGGTGGAAGGTTCACTAACTGGATGATTTTAGTGATGGGTTTGGTAAGAGGGGTGAATACTTCAGGCTTTTCAGTACTCCTTGTTCTATTCTTTCCCTTGGATCCCTTACTATTCCCATTGTCATTGGAAGCGTGGCGAGTGCCAGCCGCTTCTGGTTCTACCTTGTCGGATCCCCTTTTCTTGCTCTTATCCTCAGCCATGGCAATGGCATAAGCCACTTGTACAAATCAACCTTAGACTTAGGTTCTCGGGCGGAGAGTTCATAAATGAGGGGACCGGATCTCAGTCCGGAGTTGAAACAAACAATTACCTCCCTCTCAGTGAGGCTTTCTTCTACTTGTTCCGCCATGGTTCGGAACCGATTGTAATAACTGAAGGTGGTCTCATTCTTCCCTTGCTCGATATTGGCAAGGTCTGTCAACCTTTTCTTCCTCCTTCCCGCAGTGGCAAAATGGTCCAAGAACATTCTCCTCATGCCTCTCCAGCTATCGATGCAACCTTTTTTTCAGCTCACGAAACCAGGTCAAGGCTATTCCGGAGAAGGTGCTCGCGAAAGCTTTACAGAGCATGTCATCAGCTTTGGTGAGAAGGTTCATGGTTTCCGTTATATTTTTCAAAACTCGGGACCTTAAAGTGAGGATTAGGTGGTGCGTCAGTTATCCTCTGGGAGAAGGACGAGTGGACCAGTCATAGTCGTCACTATCAACCTTCTTTCCCATTTCCATGTCATCAAGCCTTTGCTTCAAGAGTTCCCATTGTTTAGCTTCTACTCCCCTGTCAGTGCTAGAGTGAGACTGCGTTGGGAGCTACGGTGGGACTTATCTCTGGGGTGACCATTCACCCTACTATGCTCCTCGTCATTACGACGGTTGTCTCCTCGTCTAGATGGTGCTTTTTCCTGTCTTGGTTCTGCTTCATATCCACCAAGTACCATTCTGTACGGTTGGGGGGTCCTCAGCCTTGCAAATGGAGGAGGACGGGGAGAGTCTCGCCGAGGTCTAGGAGAATCTTGACGAGGGCAACGAGGTCGAGGAGAGTCGGGACGACGAGATGCCATGACGAGACGAGGAGGGGATAAATGTTTGGACAGACTGAGCCTCGTCCTCAGGTCTCTCGAATCTACCTCTTCTTCCTTAGAATTCAATTGACTCCTCAGGTCTATCACCTTGTCGTTCTCCTGATGTCGAGGCCGAGGACGAGGAGCATCTCGGAGGGCCTGCTTCGGTGGTACAGCAGGATCACGGGGAGGATCTCGTCGGTCACCCGTTTCCCTTCCACGAGAGTTTCCACCTGTCTTTGATGGCCTGATGAACTCGGCCATTGAGTTGTCTGGGTCCAATTGCAGTAGAACAGCTTGGGTCTCGTAAATTCTCTGCAACGTCTCCATTTGTCTATGCAACAAAGTACGTCGATCGACGGGCTGGGTGCTTTCAGCTCGGCCGACGTCGGCGTTCTTCATCATCTTCCTTCCCGTTCTTTCCCTCTCGACGAGTGATACGAGGAGGGTTGACACCTGCCCCCTCGGCAGTTGGCTGTCCCCTGGAACAGAGAGTCATGGCGAGGGGAGGTGGTCCTTCGTGCTGAGGAGGAGGGCAAAGCACCTCGGTATTAGGTTGGACCTCGTTCGTTTGGGTCTGCTCTTCGGCGGTAACACTTGCAAATTGTCCGTCTTCCATTGCAAATCAACAATTGTAACGGGAATTACCAAACGGAAAATTTTCCACCAAATCAAAATCTCTGGCCAAAATTCGGAACAAAATTCAGCCGCTAACACGAAATTGCAAATTGCAATTTAACAACACCAAAATTTTTCGGCCAAAACGTTTGCTTCAGATGAAAAAATTGCAGATTCCGGCCGAATCTGCAGAATCCGGCGGAATTAAGAACAGAGCAAAAACAGAACAGATTTTTCCGTTCAAATCAAGAAGTGATTCGGCAAGAATTCTGGCTTCAAGCGAGCTTTTTCCAGGCCAAACAAAAGGTGTTTGAGTCGATTCCCGGCAATGGAACCAATTGAAGATGCCAAAATCGTCAAATCAGCCCAAATCCAAGCGATCGTTTGCTCCGGCGATTGCTTAACCTGAAAATAAGACAAAACACGTAAACTAAGCCGGGGCTTCACCGGCGAAGGCCTTCCGGCGTGAGAATAAGTTCACGGTTTATGATGAGAGAAACTAAATTGACAGAGTTTCGGTATCTCAAAAGTAACGTACCCCATAATGTGATATATGACTTGTATTTATAGGGATGGATTGACAGAATCCATGTTGAACTTGGACTGCAAAGAGATAAGGTATAATCCTAGGAGGATTATATCTGTTAAGGAGTCCTTATTTGATCTGAACTGTAGGAGGTGGTTACAATTCTGATAAGATTATAACTGCTGAATCCTTGTTTGACTAGGATTGTTGTAACTGCTTGCCGGTAAGCCGAGGAGAGTAATTTCCTTATCTCGTCATTTGCAGGTAGGCTGAGATGCATGAATTTGTCTCCTCGTCATATGAAGCTCTGTCGACATGAAGAAATGACGAGGAGAATGATTTTGGTTCCTCGGTATATGAAGATATGCCGAGGTGCGAACTTTTCTCTCCTCGTCATTCATGACCTTCTCGGTCCATGATGAGCCGGGGAAAGAATAGATAACATAGAGCCCATTGGTAACGTCGAGGCCGAGGAAGGCACCTCGTCCTCTATGGAGGTGATCTCGGCACACGAGGGAGATCTCCTCGGCTCTCATAGTTGGGGCATATTTTGCTTGCTTGGTGGGCCTAGATTGGCCTTATTGATGACGAAGTGCGAGAACGAGGAAGCTCATTGTTGCTTCTCGTAACTTAGAGATGGATTATGTTTAAGGCCCAATCCATTTGAGCCTGACCCGGACAAGCCCATATTCGTATCTCGATTTATACTGTTCAAACCCCTAGTATTTATAGAAGTTCTTATGCACTTAATTAATGAGGGTATTACCTCCTGCAAACTTGGATAAATACCCAACTTTCATCTAACAAGAAATCAAACAAACCAAAGTGGCTTTGGCCCAGTGGTATGTTAGTGACTTCCCGAAGGGGAGGTCACCGGTTCGATTCTCCTCAAGGGAAATTTCTGTGGTTTAATTCCTACCTTGGGTTTCAGGGTCCTTTGGAGCCCCCCGGGGCACATCCGTGCAGTTAAGGAAGCAGCATTGCTGGGCTTGTATCCTCAGTGTGGGGAGTTCGAATCTTGGCGGTGGAGCAAATGGAGCAGCCAATTGGTGTTGTAAGAGTGATGTAATTGCCTCGGCAGGAGCAGCTGGAGCAGCCAATTGGTGATGTAATAGTGATGTAAATGCCTTGTAGGAGGGCTCCCTTGGGGCTCTGGAGTATAAGGGGTACTGCCACCCTGGCTGCATAGGGCACATCCCGCGATTTACCTCCGCCAGCATACTGAGGGGCCGGTACATGGTGGTCCAGGATTAGTCCGGCAAAACTAGGAACCTGGGTATCAAAAAAAAAAAAAAAATCAAACAAACATAGTAGCCCAATATTTAATAGCCCAATAGTTTTGGGCGCCAAAACTAAAATCTATAATAAGAAACTGACTTTTAATTGACCCATTTCTGTTCAGTCAATTTCTCTCGCTTTCTCTCCAAACTCTCCATTTCTACAGCGCCTCCTCCTCTCCCACATCCCTACGCACTCTCTCCCTCTCTATCAATCTCTCTCGTTCACAACCGCCACCGTCACTGGCGTATCCGTTTCCGGTCATCGGTTTTCATTCCTTTTCGTCGCCGTTTCCTCCTATTCCTCAAGCACAGCCATCATGGATGACGCAACAGCTGATTCTGGTATGGAGGCCTTCCAGAGGCTTCTTATGTTCGATGACGAGTTAGTTTCTCTAAAATCTCCCTAGATTCGTTTAATTGTAGCTATTTATTGGTTATTTAATTAATCAATTGTATAAGATCTTTCTTCCGCATGCAACAATTTTGGCTCATTTCTATGTTAATTTGAACTATCGAATGAAATTTGTGCCGAAATACAGTCTAATAGAGTGAATGCGAATCTAGAACCTAAATCATAGATCTATAGAACTGAGCATATGTTTTTGAATAATTTTGATGAAAATAAAATTGTTGTTTCATTTATGTTCTTACAGATAACGACCGATGATCAGATGTGTAGTATCCATTCTATAATGGTTATTTTCAGTCTTTTTCAGTTGAAAGTTATGTGTATAAAGTTTCGCTCTATGCGACTGACTTTCCGATGTGACAGAGGGAGTGTGTAAAGAAGTTTGACACGGTAACAATTAAAACAATTTTATCAGAATTTTGACTCTTTGTTTGAGTTAGACAACTTATCTCGATCTTTAATTTGGATATAAAACAAATACTATAAGTGATGCAATATTAGAATGTTTTTGCAATTCCAAAGGCTTGGATTTGAGTTGCCGTACATGGTTTATCTTTTCTTTGCTGGACTAGATGCTTATTTTCAATTTCAGGGTGTTAAGCAAGTTCTTGTGAAACTTGGGGCCAAAGGGTCAGCCTTATTCTGTGAAGGAGAAGAACCCATCTAGCAACCCATTATAGCAGCTCCAAAAGTCCTTGACACAACTGGAGCGGGTGACACATTTACTGCTGCTTATGCTGTGGCTCTCGTGGAGGGAAAACCCAGAAAGGAGTGCTTGAGATTTGCAGGTAAGCTATCATAGTTTCTATTTCTATCTCATTTATACAGTCTGTATGACAAAATGCTCAATCTTTTGCATCGCAGCAGCCTCCCTTTGTGTTCAACTGATTTTATCTTAGCAACCAAATTGTCTTATTTAAATGGTTCATCTCTTTCGTGTGCTTTCCTTCAATTGTCTTCATTCATTTTCCCATGAGGCCCTTTGGTTATTACTGAAAATTGATGTTTTCTACTGGTCATATTGCTGCAGCCTAATGGATGTGAAAAAGAGAGAGCAGAAATAGACAAGGAAATAATAAGAGTGAAGTCATTGACAAAATATTATTGGTTGATATAGAATTTAAAATAAATAAATATAAAAGGCATTGACAAAATATTATTGGTTGATCATCGGTTGCAGTTGGTACTTGTGGGTACTTGTGGTCATTTTCCTACTGCTGAATGTAAATGGTACGCCATTATAGTTCATTTTTCTACACGCATTAATCGTGCTCTTTTTTTTTTTTGCATTGTTTTCGCCAATGTTCATGTTTGTTAACAGTTGACTCAAAAACTGGTACGTTTTTCGTGTAGGTTGGAATACATACTTCTGGATAGCGTTTGTTCCGCTCATTGCAAGTGGTTCAAGATTGACCTTATACATACTCTCTCTTTCTCTCTCTATCTCTCTCACACACACACACACAAGTCTCTTTATCAGAGGGAAGAATGGGAATATCTCACAGTAGAGCTTCAATATAAAGTTCTGCTTTTAGCTTTGGCTGCATGGATTTAGATTACTTGATCCTTGTCTATTATGGATTGGGGGTCTGTTGGGGAACCACCTGAGGTTTGGCAGCCTCCCGGTGGCGAAATTGCGCTCTGGGGCGGGTCTTAAAGTGGTTCCTTCGTGTGGTGGAGATGATCCAAACATTGGTTCAGGTGGCGGGTGTCGAATACGAAAGATGAGAGTTGGGGAGGTTCGAATATGGGTCATGATTTTCCTACCCCCAAGGAGATTTGTAAAGGACTTGATAAGTTTGTGATTGGTCAAGAGAGGGCCAAAAAGGTTATATTTTTCATAGAGTAATATATATATATATATATATATATATATATATATATATATATATATATATATATATATATATATATATATATATAATATTTCCGCCTTTTATTTTGATTTTTTCCACAATATATGCATGTATTATGCTGAATTATGCCTGATATCTCAAAATAATCATCCTAACTTTGACCTTAATGAATAACTGAAGATATAGTTGATGATATGTTGACCCTCCAAGTAAGTTATTAGTTGCAAAACTGATCACATTTTCAGGCATACGTGAAAAAGTCAATCTAGAGATGGTTATTTTGAGATATGAGCTAGCTACTAGCAGTTTTGTATGAAGGTGATATACTTGGAGCAATCCAAGTAAGGGAAGAATGGCCTGTTTGGTTTTGAGGTTCTTAATATTTTTGCTCATATGGGGGTTGTTTGTTATTTGAGTTCAGTCTGATTGACCATTGCTTATCGTTGATGTTCAATACAAAAAACGTGAAGCTGGTTTCTTTGGTTGTATGTCATTTTTAGTTTAGAGCAAGTGTATACATTATTCTATAGACATGTTGATGCGGACACAATTGCGGAGTCATTTTTGGAGTCCTTTGAGCGTCAACGCGGAAACGGGCGTAACTTTTGATTCCGGAGGAGTTACGGGACGCACAGCATATCAAAACGACCGTCTTGACGAGAGGAACAAGATTCATGGGCTATGCCCCATGAGAAGGCCTAAAAATGGCCGATAAACGCTTCTAAAGGCCTCAAAAGACCCGTCGAAGTTTTCTATCAGTTTTTCTAGTTTTTGGACATTTTCGTCTTTTGAACTGTTTTAGGGTTATTTCAATTTAGAATTTCAGCCGTCTTATTTATACCTTGTTTTAGGGTTTGAAAGACAGTTTTTGATATTTTATGAATGAATTCATTCTCTTTCAATTTTCTCGAGCAAAAATTGTTGATTGATTGTTGAATTTCTCGAGCGAAATTCATCGATTAATCGTTATCCAAGTCTTCCGCTACGTTAGTTGGTATCAGATTCCGGTTCATTCCTAGGGATTGGAGAAGATGCCGCCGAAGGGGCAGAAGCGAACCACCGTGGGAGGAGTCTTTGATCGTGAAGATGACGTGCTTCAAGAGCGAATCGCACAGATCTTAGAACCTCGCATGGACCAAATCGTGGAGGCTTTGACCGAGCGGATGGCCGACATGTTTGAACGTGTCCAGCAGCGTGCTCCACGTGGACGGTGGGCGGCGGCGGCGGCAGGATTGGGAGGTGGATGATGATGGGGAGGCCGCGAATTTTTTGAAGAAATTCCCTGTGTCCGTCGTCGACAATCTAGGGCTCCTGTTGAAGATGACAATCGACGATGGGAAGCAGGTATGAGAACAGAAATCCAAGAGTTTCATGGTGGGTTACAGGCCGAGGAGTTCCTGGACTGGATTGCAACAGTGGAGGAAGTTTTCGAGTTTAAAGGGGTGCCGGAGGATCGAAGAGTACCGCTAATAGCCACACGGTTGAGAGCGGGTGGCTTCGGCGTGGTGGCGGCAGGTTGAAACTTTCTCGTGTGCGGCTTGGTAAATCGAAGATTGTGACTTGGGAGAAGATGAAGAAGCAGATGAGGGCTGCTTTTCTACCTTATAACTATCAGCGGACGTTGTACCAGAGGTTGCAGAACCTGAGACAGGGGCAGAAATCGGTAGACGATTACACCACAGAATTCTATCAGTTGATGGCGCGGAATGAGATTCAGGAGACTGACGATCAGATGGTGGCTAGATATATTGGGGGTCTGCGTATTACGCTACAGGACACACTCAACATGTTTGATATTGGAACCGTGTCAGAGGCACATCAGCGGGCTCTGGTAGTGGAGAAGCAGTCAAGGCGTTTCATTGGTAGCAGTGGCGGGACTTCGAGTGGTGCAGCTTCTGGGGGGACACCAAACCCTACCGCCAACAAACCACCCACTGTAGGGCAACCCTCTCGTGGGGCAACCAATAATACGCGGTGTTTCAGTTGTGGGGAAACCGGTCATCGACAAGCTGATTGCAAGAAGAACGGCAAAAGGGCGCTATTTAATGAGACGACATATGAGGAAGAGGGGGATTTCGAACTTCCAAAAAATCCCACATTCGACGAGGCTGATCAAGGCGAGGGAGAGTATGTAGAGCGAGATGTTGGCATTTCCTTGGTAGTTCGGAGATCATGTCTAACTCCGCGTGTGACAACCGAGATGGAGTGGCTGCGTAACAACATTTTTCAGTCTACATGTACCATTCTGGGCAAGGTGTGTCGTTTTGTGGTTGACTCGGGTAGCTGTGAGAATATTGTTGCAGAGGAAGCAGTACAGAAGCTGAACATTCCAACCGAGAAGCATCCCAAACCGTACAAACTGGCTTGGCTCAAGAAAGGGGGTGAGGTAACTGTCTCCAAACGTGCTCTTATTTCTTTTTCTATTGGGTCAAAATATCGTGATGAGGTCTGGTGTGATGTAGTAGCCATGGATGCATGTCATTTACTATTGGGTAGGCCTTGGCAATTTGATAGACAGGTGATTCATAATGGCCGACATAACACCTACAGTTTGTTGGTTGAGGGTTCGAAGTTTGTCCTTGTCCCGAGCAAACCGACAGATAAAGTGGGGGAGACTACCCCAAAATTGAGTTGTTTGTCTTGGGCACAGTTTGATGCTAAGTTAGAAGATTCTGATGTGGTATATGTGCTGATTGGGAAAGCAGTGGATGATACGATTCTTTATTCGGAGGCGATCATTCCTTTGTTACAAGAGTTCTCGGATGTTTTCCGGATGAGTTACCTCCAGGTTTACCACCTCTGCGTGACATTTCGGCATCATATAGACCTGGTTCCTGAGCGAGTCTTCCTAACAGGCCGCATTATCGGATGAGTCCCAAAGAGCACGAGGAGCTGCGTAGGCGGTAGAGGAGTTACCGGCAAAGGGACATATTAGAGAGAGCATGAGCCCTTGTGCGATTCCAGCCATCTTAACAATCAAGCGGGATGGGTCGTGGCGTATGTGTGTTGACAGACAGGCTATCAACAAAATTACTGTTCGGCATGTGTTTCCGATCCCGAGATTTGATGACTTGTTAGATCGTATTAGCGGGCTGCGGTGTTCACAAAGCCGGATTTGAAGAGTGGTTATTACCGTTCGGGTTCGACCGGTGATGAGTGGAAAACGGCGTTTAAAACGCGGAGGGGTTGTATGAGTGGCTCGTGATGCCTTTTGGGCCGTCTAATGCCCCCAAAGACATTTATGAGGGTGATGAATCGATTCTTTGCGTCCTTTTATTGGGTCCTTTGTAGTGGTGTACTTCGACGACATCCCGATTTACGAAGAGTCGGGAAGAGCATATCCCGCATATCCGGCCGTTCTTACGGTTCGCAGCCAGAACCGCTTCTACGCAAGAACCAAGAAGTGTGTTTTTATGGTACCTCGTGTTCTGTTCTTGGGGTTTGTGATTTCGGGAGATGGTTTGCAGGTTGATGGTGCTAAGGTCGAAGCAGTGCAGAAGTGGCCTCGGCGGACAACACAGACGGAGGTGCGGAGTTTTCATGCGCTGGCTTCATTTTATAGGCGTTTTATCCCTAATTTCAAAGATCATGGCACCGATTGCGATTGCATGAAGAATGTTCGATTTTCTTGGAATGAGGAGGCAGAAGTGGCGTTTCAGCAGATCAAGGAGCGATTGACCACTGCTCCGATTTTGATTTTACCTGATTTCTCCCAGCCATTCGAGCTGCACACAGACACATCAAAGGTGGGGATAGGAGCTGTTCTTAGCCAGAATACGAAGCCGGTTGCTTACTTTAACGAGAAATTATCTGGGGCAAAGACACGATACAACACTTATGATCTGGAGTTTTATGCAGTCGTTCAGGCAGTTAAGCATTGGCGCCATTATTTATTCCAGAGGGAGTTCATTCTGTTCACTGATCATGATTCGTTGAGACATTTGCATGGTCAAGATAAAATCTCACCTCGTCATGCTCGTTGGGTTGCTTTCCTTGAGCAGTTTACTTTTGTGGTTAATCACAAGGCAGGAGTTTCCAACAGTGGGCCGATGCGAGCCGTCGTCGCGGACTACTGAGTACCATGCGTATGGAGGTACCAGGATTTGATTCTTTTCGCGATATACTTGCTGCTGATCCGTATTTCTCTAGTATCATTGACAGGGTGTCTGCGGGGGAGAAGACTGATTTCTTGCTGCAGGAGGGGTTCTTATTTAAGGGCAATCAGTTGTGCATTCCGGATTGCAGTCTTCGCTTGCAGATTATTCAGGAGCTCCATGGTGAGGGGCATGTGGGACGGGATCGCACGCTACAATTAGTGCAGTCAACTTATTTCTGGCCTAGCATGCGTAAGGAGGTTGAGAAGTTTGTGCAGCGTTGCCGGATTTGTCATGCAGCAAAGGGGACGGCTACTAATGCGGGTTTGTACATGCCCTTGCCTGTTCCGACGCAGCCTTGGGTGGACGTGAGTATGGATTTCGTGGTCGGGTTGCCACGCACACAGCGGGGTCATGATTCTATCTATGTGGTGGTGGACAGGTTTTCTAAGATGGTTCATTTCATCCCGTGCAAGAAGACCACCGACGCAGTTAATGTCGCTCAGTTATTCTTTCGGGAGGTCTATCGTCTTCATGGGTTGCCGGCTTCTATTGTTTCTGACCGTGACACGCGCTTTCTTAGCCATTTTTGGCGCAGCCTGTGGAAGATGGCCAACACACAGCTGAACTTTAGTAGTGCCTATCATCCTCAGACCGACGGGCAGACAGAAGTGGTTAATCGTTCGTTGGGCAACCTTTTGCGTTGCTTGGTTGGGGAACATATTAAGGCGTGGGATCAGAAATTATGCCAGGCGGAGTTTGCTCATAATCATGCAGTTAACCGCAGTATCGGGTTCAGTCCTTTCCAGGTGGTGTATGCGGTTCAGCCCAAGGGACCTTTAGATCTGATTGCTTTGCCCAACAACAAGAAGGTCCATCTCAAAGCTACTGTTATGGTGTCTGGATTACAGGAAGTGCACAAGGCTGTCTTTGATCGCCTACAGGCTGCCAACAGCAAATACAAGCAGCTTGCAGATCAGAAGCGGAGGAGGGTTGAGTTCGTTGTTGGAGATTATGTGTGGGCAGTACTGACGAAGGAACGTTTTCCAGTGGGAGCGTACAACAAATTGTCCGCGAAGAAGATTGGACCAGTGGAGATCGTGGAGAAGATTAATCCGAACGCGTACCGATTGAAGCTTCCAAGCCACATTCGTACAGCAGATGTCTTCAACGTGAAGCACTTGATTCCGTTTACAGGTGATGCTTCTTCTGACGAGGACACCGGCTCAAATTCGCGGTCGAATTTTTCTCAGCCTGGGGAGAATGATGCGGACACAATTGCGGAGTCATTTTTGGAGTCGTTTGAGCGTCAACGCGGAAACGGGCGTAACTTTTGATTCCGGAGGAGTTACGGGACGCACAGCATATCAAAACGACCGTCTTGATGAGAGGAACAAGATTCATGGGCTACGCCCCATGAGCAGGCCTAAAAATGGACAAAAAACGCTTCTAAAGGCCTCAAAAGACCCGTCGAAGTTTTCTATCAATTTTTCTAGTTTTTGGACATTTTCGTCTTTTGAACTGTTTTAGGGTTATTTCAATTTAGAATTTCAGCCGTCTTATTTATACCTTGTTTTAGGGTTTGAAAGACAGTTTTTGATATTTTATGAATGAATTCATTCTCTTTCAATTTTTTCGAGCGAAAATTGTTGATTGATTGTTGAATTTCTCGAGCGAAATTCATCGATTAATCGTTATCCAAGTCTTCCGCTACGTCACATGTTTATTGAATGATAGTTTACTGAATGGAGTATTTGCATATATATCCTGCCATTGTTCATGTTTAAGCTTCAAATGCTCGATATCTGCATATACCAATAGGTGATACAACGTGAGTTGGTGTTATACTTCAACAGTGTTTCTTATCTATATACTGATTACAAGTGCTTCAAAAACTTTGGTCTTTTCGTAACATTTTAAGTGAGTTGTTTACTTGCATACATGCCAATGATCATATTAGCACCAATATGATGCAATACCAAATTATCTGGTATTGCACTTCCCTCCCTATATGATTACTTCCTCCATTTCATATTTTTCGTTTTTTTGGTCCGTCCCAAACTAAGTTGCTCTTTTCTAAAAAAATGGTACAAATGAGTAAAACACCGTTCTTGAATAGTTTGACAAGTCAAACATGGAATTTATCTTGGGACGGAGGGAGTAGCATTTAGTCACTTTTACCTATGACTGAAATGTGTAGAGAAGATGAATTAATAGAGTCTTGGTTTTATTTGTTTGCAGGATGCCTCAGATTGGGATCAATTGGGATCAATGGTAAAACAATGCATACCGGAAGAAACTAAAAGGATGATTAGTCACCTTCTACATTGTTAATTTTAGTTCCCACCCTATAAGGTTTGATCAAATTTCAGTTCTCACCTTTTTCCTTCATATTTTCTACTATCAAATATAAATACAAAAGAAGGGTCAGCACTGAAATCAAGACAAATCTCAGGGATGGACAGTAAAATTATATTATTGATTATTTGCCCCTATCATTTATAATGGAGTTTGTGGTGAGAATGTAAATTTTGTATAGTTTATTGTATTTTCTTTTCTTTTTTACATACAAGTCAGATTAAACGACAATAATGTTGGAGAAAATGTTTTTGTCCCGAGAATGTCGTTGACTCCATCAGATCTACGTTTACCATTCAATTTTCAAAGAAGACAATTTCCGTTGGTTGTATCATATACAATGACTATCAACAAAAGTCAAGGTCAATCACTCACTCATGTAGGGCTGTTTCTGAAAAGACATGTTTTTAGTGAGGGTCAATTGTATGCTGTTTTGTCCAGAGTAACTAATCGTGATGGTTTGAAGATTTTGATATGTGACGGGAACGAAAAGACCGTCGATGAAACAACTAATGTTGTTTATAAAGAAATATTTCAAAATTTGTAAATTTGCTTGATAATGTCAATATATTTTTATTGAACGCATCAAATCTAAAAGTATTTTACAAATTAGTTGTTATATAGTTAAAGTACTTTTCTTTATTTTGTTTCTGCAATTTATCAACTTTTTTTGATCGTGCGTTTAACGCACGGGTGTAGCACTAGTAATTATATAATGTCGTTAGGACATGTATATCTGTTCCCGAAATAATCTTCCCATTTTGGATTATCACTAAGAAAAATATATTTTAATCAATAAATTTCATTATCTTAATTAAAATTTTAAATTTTTTATTAATCATAAATAATATCAATAATAATTTTTATATGTTCATTAGGATAAGTAAAATAGTCAAAAAATATTATTCAAAACGCCTTTAAGAAATATGGGTCAAAAGTAGAAAAATCATTTTGGGCTGAGGGAGTATAATGAATTTGGAGACACAGTCGCATTAAAAAGGAGCTCCTTAAGTCTATATACCGGTCGTAGTTGTGTTTTTTTTTTTTTTAGAAAATGTGAGATCTATTCTCTAATATATATTAACAATAAAAAAGTAAAAAAAAATCATTTTTGGCATGAGGGAGTGATATGATCATGAGAAAATAGATTTGGGCTTACACAGTTTTAATTGGGCCTAACATATTAAAAATTGGTCAAGGACCAAGAAATAAGTCCAAGACATATTTAAGAAAACTTGGCGACATAACATTACTAGTGTAGGCGAGAAACGAAACCAGCGATAAGGCCATTAGGGCCCATTTATTAATAGTACCATCGTTACAGCGTAGCTTCAAATTAAGATTACGCATGACGAGATTCAAACCAGCGACAATAATGGAAGGTTGTCGCCCAGACGAGAATGTCACATAGTGGCGACATGTGAGCTAGCGTCAATATTAAAGAAGCAGTCAAAGACGTAATAATTGGGCACACAAAATCTGTTATTAAATGATAAACTACCTGTTAGAGAAAGGGTGGCGTCTACACTAACTTTGAGTGATCATGCATGTACAATGAAAAGACGACATGTGGCAAAGGCAAATGAAATGCACATGACAAGAGAGGAAGTATATAAACAACATCACAGACCAAAAAATGTAAGTTTCAAATACTGTTTTCAGTGATTTATTACAGTTTCCATTGTACTCTTTCATTATTCACCTGAACAATTACTTATCCTCATGTCGAAAACGCCCCCAGCCTAATTTACGTGTATTCTGTGCGTAGGGATTTAAGAATAAGGCAGTTGAGTATTTACCACTATACAACTTACTTTTGGCCCGTGCAACTATTTTTGTGCGACATCATCAGGGAGAGTATAGTGAATCTGCATTAAAAAAGATTGCTTCTCCAACCATATTTGTTGACAAGTATACGTAGTTATGGACTGATTTATGTCAGGGAGACGTAGCCAGAAATTCAATTAAGGGGGGGGGGGGTTGTCCACATTCTATTTGAATTTTGAAGTAACGATAATCAAACTTAGTATGGATAATTAAACTTTAAGTATTTCTTATTTCTATATCCTTTTTTTAACGTGTGCCCTTAAAAGGGTACACAATTAAACTTATTAAATAAAGTAATCAATATATTTATATGATTTTATAAATTTATAAGTTTACATATATAAAAAAATATTTCTATAATCATGAAAATGAATAGGGTAAAATAAGTTTAATTATGAAAATGAGTAATTTAAACGGTATAAATCGAGTTACGAACGTTAATCATAACTGGGCAAGCTCCAATAGATTGGGTCCAAAATATAATTCATACAAGTCTCAATCACGAAAAATGGAGTGGACTTTCCCTACCTTTGCTCGTCATGCTTACTCGACATCTCCACTATATCGACATGTATATAGACATAGAAGAGCGAATAATGGCCAATGCACATCAATTATACATGTCAACGAGGCACACTCTCATATGCCGAGCAAGACATCCTGCAATGCCAACCTAGGCCTCATTAAACGACGAGTAGCTCCCTACTCGGTTATCAACAAAGTAAGAAAATGGGCTTCCCCATCTTTACCACTCTCTCTTTCGGCATCAACTAAGGCCAATCAAGTATCATATGCCGAGAAGCATACCTAATAGGCGCACGTGTAGAATAATATTACCTAATGCTACTCAAAGAAAAATTGTGGTTAGTTATAATACCAATAGAATTATAACCTTCTCACACACAAATTCCTATTCAACATGTACTCTATAATGCTATACCTATAAATACAAGTCATAATTCACATTATTTTGGTAACACATCTTTTGACTCTAAACTTTGTCAATTGATTTCTCTCTCTAAACACAAATACTTACTCTCACGCTGTAGGGCCTTCGCCGGTGAAGCCCCGACTTAGTTTACGTGTTTGTTCTTCTTTTTCAGGCTATTCAATCATCTAGAATACAACTTGCCGCTGGATTTAAGCTGATCCGAACATTTTTGGCATCATCAGTTTGGTTCCATTGCCGGGAAGCGATTCGAAACATCCATTAAATAGCTTGAAAAATTCTGCTCCACTCTCCTAATCCTAATGGAAGGCAGACATACTGCTAGTGTTACTCCTGATCCGGATAATATTCATGTGGATGAGACTTATAACAATACTAGGACTGCTTTCCTTTTCCCAATGGGGAACTGCCTCCTCCTCTGCCATTGATTGATGGGCTACCGCCCCTAGGAATGAATCTGCGTTCTAGGGGACAGCAAATAACCGAGGGAGCGCTGCCCAACCCTCATCGTCGTCGGCGATGAGGGAGACCTGCAGGCAGCCAGACGGGGAGCAACGCCGCCTAGGGGGGAACTGGAGCTTCTCCCCAACAAATTAATCGCAAAACTCTCCTGTATCAATATATGGAAACTTTGTAACGCATTTATGAAACACAAAATGCCTTGCTGCAATTGGATCCTGAGCACTCTCTGGCTAAATTCATGAGGCCTACGAGTACTGAAAATTTCCTTGGAGGGAAAAGTCATCTTGACAGGCGAGGTAGTCAGGGGAATAGAGAAAATCTTCCTCCTGGCCAACATCCCCCTCATCAAGGCATTGCTGGTAGATCCAAGCAAAACCCCTAAAATGTACCTCCTCATTATAAGGCTCCTCGACATGGAAACACGAGAAATGAGGTAGACTTGAGAAGTCATTTGAACCACTAAATGGAACAGGAGGTTGATTCTGCTGACTTAAGAGCAAGGCTTAGTCAGGAAAGCAAAAATCCCCTCCTCGTCATAACTCCTCTCCTCGGCATAGGAGTCCTCCTCGGCACAAGAGCCCTCCTCGTCATAGTAGACCTCCTCGGCCTAGGAGCCCTTCTCGTCACAGGACTCCTCCCCATCCAGAAATAGCACCTAGAAGGGACAGAGCACCATCTGTACATAGGGATAATCACCAGGAACATGTGGAACACATTAGAGTGAATGGACACAAAAATAAAGAAAGGACTCATCGTAGTTCTCATTTTAGCTCAGGGATCGATGCGAGAGATATTCTACTCTTGAAAAAGAGACTAGATGAAATGGAAATGGGGAGGAAGGAAGTGGATGATGATGATGATACATGTGCCACTCGTTTTTTCTCTCATCGAATTAATGATCTACCTCCCAATCCTACTTTTAAAATCCCAAGTTTTGAAAATATGCGAGAATCACAGATGCACGGGACCATGTGCAAAGTTTTGAATCCACCATAACCCTCCTCACCAAGGCAGATGATATTCTCTACAAGGTCTTTGCGAGTACATTCTCCGGAACAGCTTTGTCCTGGTTCCATGAGCAAAAGAAGGGAAGCATCGATAGCTGGAAAATCATAAGTAGGAGATTCCTGAATCACTCCGCTACAACTGGAATGAGATAGAAAAGACTGACACATCTGGACAACATTGAGCAGGGGAAGAATGAAATAACTTTGAGTTACTACAATCGATTCAAAGCTATGGCTGACCAAGTAGAAGAGAGCCTGACATACCGGGAGGTGATTGTTTGCTTTAACTCCGGACTGAGATCCGGACAGTTGATCTATGAACTTTATGCTAGAGAGCCTAAGTCAAAATCCGATCTGTACAATGTGGCTTACGCCATAGCAATGGTAGAAGAGAAAATTGAAAAGAGGTCTGAAAAGCTAGAGACAGACGCAGCTGGCACCAGCCAGGCTACAAATGGAAGTGGCTACAAGGGGAAGAATAGAACTCGGGCTACTGAAAAAGCCAAGGTTTTTACCCCCTCACTAAACCTAGCCAGAGATCATGAAGTTGGTAAATCTACCAAGTCCCCGACCACTTGAAGAAAGAACAAAGTAAACCCGTGACAGCTCCAAATATTGTGCCTTCCACAAGGACCACATATATGACACAATGAATTGCATCTCCCTCAAGAGAATGATCAAGAGATGGGTAGACGAGGGAAAACTTGATTGCTACGTTATGAGAAGAGATAACAAGCTGTGATGATGTGTCGCCATTTCGCGGGAAAAAATTCGATTTTTTCGCGTTTCTTTGAAAAAAACCAAATAAAACCCGGGAAAAAGAACGGAGTCGCCACGCCATTTTTGTTTTAAGGGCCAAAACTTTGAAAAAAGCCTGAGATCAGAAATTTGGGTTCGGAGGTCATGTTACACGCCGGGAAGGACGTTAGTGTGCACCCGGAATGCCTCGTAAAACGAGTCTTCCAAGCTGAAAATCATTTGTGTGTGTGTGTGTGTGTGTGTGTGTGTGTTTTGACCAAAATAATTTGAAACTCAGAAAAGTAAAAATTGGGATATCCTTTTAAGACTTTAAACTGATCCCATGATTTTTTGGAAGATTTTTGGATTGAGATTTGGTACTCAAAAGACCTTTTGAAGTTGAGAGCCATTTCTGCCAGAATGAAAATGGCAGTGGACCTTTGATTTTGAAATGGATTCAAGGGTCTCAAAACTTCATAATCTGGATAAACTCAGAGAATGAAAGTTGTTCCAGACACCTTAAATAAGATTTTTGCGAAGGAATTTTCCATTTTGGAGAAGATTTGAGGGGTCAAAACCTTCTGGAAACCTCAGATATGAGATCTGGATTCCCAGAAGCTGATGAACTAGCCTCTGAAAGAAAATTTGAAAAGAGGAGTTTTACTCACCCAAAAAATAAAGTAAAAATATGTATGGAAATATCTGGATGTTGGCTACAAAAAGTGTTTTGTAGTCAACACCAAATTCCACATTTATCTGTGTCCAAAAAATTAGACCATGGACTGAGGTCTGAGGAAATTGCTACTGGACAGCAACTTCTCAAGAAAGAAAATATGATTTTAAGGGGGGTTTTGCATCCATGCTTGTCCCCATTTCCCTAGGTTTTGGTTAGTGATCACTTGAAATTTTAGTGGTGAATCAACTATACCAAACCATCCTTGGGGTACATTAGGACTAAGCACTTCATTTGCTTGGGAAGGGAATTTTATCCTTTGAAAATGAGATTTGATGCTTGAAAATGGTTTTTAGGGTTTTGAAAATGCATTTGCAAGAAAACAAGAACACATTAAAGAGAATGTTGATCCTTGTAGAAGATCATCCATGGAGATGGACTTCCATGGTGATCTTCTTGGATCTTAAGACAAGAAGAAGAATGAACTACATTTTGTAGTTTGAAGATGCATGCATGGATGAGAGATTTAGGGTAAGAAGAGGGAGGTTATACCTATCTTCTTTGTATTTTGAGGATTTGGCTTGAATATTTGAGTGTTTGAGGCTTGAATGTGTTTAGGGTTTGAATTTGAGAGTGAGTGTGAGTTGGGAAATATTCAAGAGAAAATGGTGACAATTCAAGTGAATTCTCACTTTGTTTTCTCTCTATATTTCGCCGGAGGTTCAAGCAAATTGTGTTGTTGCTTCCTATTTTTGTGACTCGGAGGGCTCAATTTATAGCCCTCTGAATTTTACAAAAAAGATGTCCGCGCGGATGGGATTGGTGGCGTGCAATCGTTCATTAAATGCGCCTGTGTTTTGGACAAGAGGAATATTTCTTTTGAAAATTCAAATTAACAAACAGCTTTATGTTTCCAGCCATTTCTATTTTTGGGTTTCTTCCTTTGTTTTGCTTTTTAAGATTCTTTTTGAGGTTTAACCTTAAATAACAATGCCCATTTTACCCTCACTTTGTTAAAAATGTTAGGATTGTTAGGAATTGTTAGAAATGTTATAACTTTCGTTAATTTTCTAACGAAAATTCTAACAAGCTCAAATTGGAGCACTTACAAGAGCCCCTCGGCGACGGTGCTTTCGAAGGAAGCGGGGTCGTCGATAAGAGTAAGGCTCCATATTTGGCGGGATGATCGAGTGATCGGGTGGCTGAACCTATTCAATAGGCTACCTACGTATCCTGAATGGGAATCAAGCCAGTCGTAGTTCGGGTCTTTGACCCTGGAGATGATGGCGTTTTAGGTGCCTTGAACCTGATGAGCGAGTTCTGCAGTTGGTTGCTGGAGAGAAACTCTACTGGGGATAAGAGATGACCATTTTTGGCCTGATGGCTATCCGCTCTGCTGAGGATAGGAATGACCATTTTCGGTCTGATGGCTATCCGCTCTGTTGGGGATGATTGCGATTTATCGCTTTCCTAGTGATAGCGTCTTAGGTGCCTCGAACCTTGATGATGGCGTTTTAGGTGCCTCGAACCTTGGAGATGGCGTTTTAGGTGCCTCGAACCTTGGAGATGGCGTTTTAGGTGCCTCGGACCTTGGAGATGGCGTTTTAGGTGCCTCGAACCTTGAAGATGGCTTTTTAGGTGCCTCGGACCTTAATTTGAAATGGCCTTTCGGTGGACTTCGTCTGCTGCCGAAGGAGAGGGTGACCGTTTTGGTCGAGGGGCTGGACCTAATGATAGGCTACCTACGTATCCCTAGTGGGAATCAAGCCCTTTCGTAGTTCGAGTTTTTCTCGAGATTCCGTTGGCTTTCGGGATTCCGTTAACTTTGCTGGGGATTTTGATAGCCTTTGCTGGGGAAAATCAGACGTATTCGTCTGGAAAATCGGTCTTACGTGTGGACTGCCGTTGGATGATTTTGATGAAAGATACGGGATCTCGTTATCTTTCTCGGAGAGTTCGGTCTTACGTTTGACTGCCGTTGAGGAAATTGATGAAAGATACGGGATCTCGTTATCGTTCTCGGGGAGATCGGTCTTACGTTTGACTGCCGGAGGATGATTTTGATGAAAGATACGAGATCTCGTTATCTTTCTCAAGGAGATCGGTCTTACGTTTGACTGCCGGGGGTAATTTTGATGAAAGATACGGGATTCCGTTATCTTTCTCGGGGAGATCGGACTTACGTTTGACTGCCGGGGGATGATTTTGATGAAAGATACGGGATCTCGTTATCTTTCTCAGGGAGATCGGTCTTACGTTTGACTGCCGGGGGTAATTTTGATGAAAGATACGGGATCTCGTTATCTTTCTCGGGGAGATCGGACTTACGTTTGACTGCCGGAGGATGATTTTGATGAAAGATACGGGATCTCGTTATCTTTCTCGGGGAGATCGGTCTTACGTTTGACTGCCGGGGGTAATTTTGATGAAAGATACGGGATTCCGTCATCTTTCTCGTGGAGATCGGTCTTACGTTTTACTGCCGTTGAGGAAATTGATGAAAGATACGGGATCTCGTTATCTTTCTCGGGGAGATCGGTCTTACGTTTGACTGCCGGGGGATGATTTTTGATGAAAGATACGAGATCTCGTTATCTTTCTCAGGGAGATCGGTCTTACGTTTGACTGCCGGGGGTAATTTTGATGAAAGATACGGGATCTCGTTATCTTTCTCGGGGAGATCGGACTTACGTTTGACTGCCGGAGGATGATTTTGATGAAAGATACGGGATCTCGTTATCTTTCTCGGGAAGATCGGTCTTACGTTTGACTGCCGTGGAATAATTTTGATGAAAGATACGGGATTCCGTTATCTTTCTCGGAGAGATCGGACTTACGTTTGACTGCCGTTGGAATGATTTCCTTGAGAGGGGGTTGACTTTGTCAAGTTGGGGACTGAACTGCAGAGTTCCAGATTTTTAAAGGGCAAAAGGGTCATTTTGACCCTGACAATCCTATCCGCGCGGATAGGAGCGTGTTCCAGGGTTTTTAAATGAGGGGCCGCCCCCTTTCTCCTTCCCCAGTCTGTTTTTACAGAAAATTACGAGAGAGAGAGAGAAAATCTTCAAATCCGCCATTGTTGGGCAAAAAAGCTTCGAAATCTTTCGATTTTCTTCGATTTTCGAGCAATGGAACACGGGGAAGGTGCTTTTCAAGGCCAAGGACGTGGCCCGGTGGCGGAGAGACGATTGGAGCTCGTCCGAATGAGGAGGCATTATACTCTTTCGCAATCGATTGCGGAGGAGCCCTACCCCGATGCTTGGCAACATTGGGCTTCTGATTCGAGTCTCCGAACGGTATACTTCGA
Organism: Adenophora triphylla var. japonica; assembly: GCA_022495995.1. Taxonomy (NCBI): domain Eukaryota; kingdom Viridiplantae; phylum Streptophyta; class Magnoliopsida; order Asterales; family Campanulaceae; genus Adenophora; species Adenophora triphylla. Next base: position 49,762 of record JAFEMH010006431.1, read on the forward strand.
ATCTTTTCATTCCCTTTGTTGATTTTTTGCTTGAGATTTGAATTTTGGGTGATTTTTGAATTTTTTTTTTTTGAAAATTTGAATGATTGATGTTCTTAGCTTTGAATCTTGATTTTGATGCTTTGCATGTTGCAATGAATTTGTTGGTGTTCCAAAATGTGCATTTTGCTTGAGAAAAGAATTGGCGTTTTGCCAACATGAGATGATGATATGAATGTATGATTTTTGATTGATCTTTTTTTTTTGGAAAGTGGGACGGATTTTTCCTCCCGTTGATTGAATGCATGTTATGTATGCATGTTATTTTATGAAAATGGGACGGAGTTTTTACTTCCGTAAGATGTAGGATTTTTTTTTTTGAGATGATGAATGATATGCGTGCATGCATAGGAACTTCCTTTTTTTTTTTTGAAAATGGGACGGAGTTTTTTTACTTCCGTAGGATGTATGAATGTAGGATTTTTTTTTTTTTGAGATGATGGATGATATGCATGCATGCATAGGAACTTCCCTTTTTTTTTGAAGATGGGACGGAGTTTTTTTTACCTCCGTTGACTCTTTGTATGAAAGATTTTTTTTTCATGAATGTTGATTGGGATTTGTTGAAAACTGTCTTTTTTCGGTGCGAGAAAAATGGGGCTATGCCCATTGTATGCTGTTATGCTGTCGAATTTTCTTTGAAATTTCATGATGCATATGTATGCTTTGTTTTTTTTTTGTGCAAATGCAAATGCAATTTTTTTTTTGACATTTTCTCCTCTTTTTTTTTATCGCAGGGTGGAAACAACTACGTTACGGAGCAACTGAACAAGATGAAGACTCGAGGATCGGTGGAGTCTGTAGTTGACTTGTGGGACCGGCTTCCGAATGCGGGCCGAGGAGCTTTGCCGAGTCCGAGACAGATCGTTGTTGAGACCGGGCTTTGGGAGTTTGTTGAGTGCTTGAGGGGACTGGTCAAGTTCCCTAAGAGCAAGGGCCTGATGTTTGCTTTGGCGCGGCCTTTGGTGGGATGCGACCCACACGTTTCACTTCTTCTGGGGCGAGGCTACGGTTACGCCTTCCGACTAGGCTGCGATCACGGGTCCTTCAACGGGCGCAACATTGAGTGGCGGGACGGCTAGCGATGCCGATCTGCGAGCTCTTACGGGATTTTCCCCTATTCCCAAAAAGGGGATGGGGATGGAGTATGCGGTGGTCTACGGGAAGATTGTGGAGACCATTGTGAGTTACGAGGTGGGGAGGAGAGGATAGGCGCCGATCAGTTGCCGGGGCCTTCTTGTGGTTTGCTTTTTCGAGCACCCTCTTTGGGCATCTTTGAGGGACGGCGATCTTTGCCTTCTTGAGGTCCTTGGAGGACATGGAGATGGCTAGAGACGTCTCTGGGGAGAGGCCGGCATGGCAGAGCTTTATTTTGCTCTTGATAGGTACATCCGGAAGAGGCCGTGAGCTCCTTGTCTTGCTTTGAGTTTGCCCTGGAGGTATAAGCTCTCTTTTGCTTTCCCCTCCTTCTCTTTTTTTTTTTGAGCACACACTTTTCTTTTGCACTTTGGATTGATTGGATTTTTACCTTTCGCAGGTATGGGCGTTGGAGTTTTTCCACGTCACGATGTGGCGGCGGCCGGCGGAGTACGTCGGGCGTATCCGGCCATGCATTCTTGGTCCAAGCATGCCCGGGAGAAGATAAGATCCGGGGCGTAGGACTCTCGAGTACGCGGATTGCCTTCCTTTGACGGAGGAGGTGAGACGGACGAGAGGATGATATTTTATCCTTGGGATCGTTTCGAGGTGGCGCACCAAGGGCGCGAGATTTGGGCTGTGCGGCGGAGGATTACGAGAGGTCGACCTGCGATGCCTATTATCTGGGAGAGAGGGTGACGCGCCAGCATGGCGTGAATTCGCCTTTGAGGACACCGGTGGAGCCTCCCGCCGATATGATGCACCCGAGTGACAGATCTGTGACCTGGGATGACTACCGAGCCGGCCAGCACTTCTCGGCATTTGTGGCGACTGAGCCGTACCCCGTATTTGTTTTGAGGAGGCTGAGGATGCTTCGGGTTACGGATAGAGAGGGGCTTGGGATCCCGCGGTACCCTCGGACGGATTTTTCATATATCCAGGATGGGGTCCGATTGAGGGTGCAGATCCCTCAGCCTGAGCGGCTTCCACGAGCTTTCCGGCCTCGTCCGGGTATGAAGGTATGGCTTCACCTTTTCCCCCTTCTCTTTTTTTTTGCTTTTGTCTTTTCTTTTCTTTCCTGTCATCATTTTTCGCTTGTTGTGGCTGTTTCGACGCTTTTGCTTTTGTGCGGTTTTCGGAGGTGGTCGTCGAGAAACTAACGAAGCAAGTGATCGGAGCTAAGAGATTCATCGGGAGGATGGTCGCTTGCGGGGCTCCTCGAGCTAGAGCAAGGCGACCACGGCCGGCGCCATCGGACGGGAGGCTTCCCCTATTCGTTCAGAGACTTCTTCAGAGACTCCTCTGTCTCCTCTCATTGATCCCCGCGCGGTGCTGCCTTCGGATCACGTCATTCTCGGGGATCCACACGGGCAGGGACACGTCTGGCAGCATGGTGGGTCGTCTTCGTACGTCCAGGAGTCCGACGCCTTCACCTTTGGATATGATTTTTTCGCAGATCTCGGCTTGCCCTATCAGAGCGTGCCGGTTGGTCCTGACGAGCCTCTTTCTGGAGACGAGGACGATTCTGAGCCCGAGATTTTCAGGGCTCCTGAGGAGGCGGGCCCGAGTCGCAAGAGGGGCCGGGGACAGACGTCGGGCGCTAGGGATTCTGATTGATTACCCCCCCTTGATTTTCTGAGATTTTGAGATTTATGACTGGGATTGAGATTTGTACAGTTTATGCGCACATTCTTTTTTTTTTGCTCTTTTCTCTTTTCTCTTTTTTTTTTTGGGATGTAATAATTTAGGATTTTATTGATGTTTGTTTGTTTTTTCTTCTTTTTTTATGCACACTCTTTTTTTTTTCTTTTTGTACACTCCCTTTTTGGAATGTAATAATTTAGGATTTTATTTTTTTTTATGAATGCAATGCAGTATGAATGCAATGTTGCATGAGCCCCTTTTTTTTTGGCAAGGGTGTTAGTGTTTGGTATATGGGTGGTTTGGGGAGGTTTTTGCACGGGTTTCGAGCAACCGGGACGGAATATTCCTCTTTTGGTGTAGCGGCTTGGTGTTGCAGATTTTTTACGATAAATGACAATCATGTCCGCGCGGATGGGGATTGCATCGACATTGTCCTTTAATTTTGCTTGAATCTGGTCTCACTTTATTTCAAATTCAAATATCCTCTTCAACCTCCGGTCAAACAGCCATTTTCGGGGAGAAAGAGAGAAAAACCATGGAAAACCTTAGAAAAGCTCCATCAAAATTGTCCCAAGAATCCCAAATGTCATTCTTCAACAAGTTCAAGGATTGGTCCCGGGAGATCATGCATGAGAGGAGGTCCTTCTTTGAAGAAAGGTACAAGGTGAAGTGCTTATGGTCTCTCAAGGAATTGATTCCGGATTATGAGCTTTTGAGGGCTTCTTCCTCATTTTGGGACACTAGAAGGCATGTCTTTTGCCTTTCCTTCAACGAGATTGTTCCGACTGTGGAAGAATTTCGGGCCTTGCTTGGTGGTCCGGAGGTGGAAGAGATAGCGGTTCCTTTGCCCGGAGGGGCTTCTTTTGTTGACAGATTGTGCGTCCTCCTTCATCTTTCCCCGGAGGAAGCGCAAGGTATGATCCGTGGTCCCGATCATTTTGATATTTCCGGCCTTCCCGATAGGTTTAGGGGCATAGGCTTGGTGGATGATGCCTATTGGGATGCCTTTGCACTTTGCATGTTCGGGACCTTGCTCATGGTCTATTCCTTTGGGATTTGCCATCGGTCTTTGCTGGATGTTGTCGTTCACTGTCGCCTGGGCAGAGATGTCGTTCCTTTGATTCTGGGGGAGACTTTTCATGCTCTTGATAGGCTGGCTCTTAGGAAGACGGTATATGCACGGGGGCAGCCCGTTCCTCTTGACCCGGGCGATGGAGCGTTTGGGGATTCTTCGGGAAATCTCCCGACATGATCAAGCCTTGGACATTTGCCGGGGAGGGGGTTGCTTTGTGGATTTCGATGATCGGGGCTCATGGGAGCGTTGGATGGCTGGTCTCCGGACGTAAGATATCGAGATGGTCGGTGCCTTGTTGGCGGGTGGAGACTCGCAGAGTGCTTCGGGATGGGTCTCATGTGGTCATGCTTCCGGGGCTTTCTCGGTCCGGCTTCTATATTCCGTCTTTGGTTACGAGACAGTTCGGCTTGGAAGCAGGTTCCTTTGGAGAACTTTGATGATATAGCCACCAGGGTGGTGGCTCCTGTTTCTATGGATGATCCCTCAGTGTTTCCATTTCTTTCCCGAGCATGGAGGTATGATGCCTTTCCTCCTCGGGTTATTCTCAGGCGTCCAAGACAGGTGTTCCTGACCACTTGGTACCTGGATTGGTACGAGAGGCATTTAGGAGAGACTCAGGTGGCTATTTTGAGACGGCGTGAGGCCATTGTGGGTGCGGAGGACCTGACTGTTTCGGAGAGGAGGAGGGCCGAGGCGAGAGCCAACCCTCATGACAGGAGCGGAGACGCTGTGACCGACTATGAGGCTTACGTCAAGAGACAGGAGAGGAGGGCTCCTATTCTACCAGCTAGGCTACAAGAGATGAGAGATGACGCAAGGGCTACTAAGGCCCTGACAGAGGCTGGTTTGATAGATCCTGTTTCTATACCAGAGCTTGGTAGGAGGAAGACCGACATTTTTCCTGTTCAGAAAAAGAAGACTCGAAGGGGGAAGAAGAGGGGAGAGGCCGGTACGAGCGGCTTGGAGTGACTCTGAGGTTTCCGAGTATCCCTTTCTTGCCATGGCAGACACATTAGTTTGATTATGTATCTTAGTTTTCTTTTAGCAGGTTGCCAGTTGTAGGAATGAATCGGGCTTAGACTCATCAAAAAGTTTTTAACTTGTAATGAATATTTGAATTGCTTCAGAGTTTTTCGAGACGCTTTCATGGTCTGATCAGTGTATTGATGTCAAAGTATGACTTTTATTTGTGTTTTAGACCGAACCGTTTCCGGCTGCCTACGTTCCCCTCATTTTGAGGAGCTCAGGTCTTCGTAGTTCAACCTGGTCGATTTTGTTTTTGTGTTGTTTTTTTTTTGTCTTTTTTTGGTGCAACCCTGTTTTTTACCTAGGCCGCCCTTTTCGGGTTTTCAACCTAGTTGGGTATTACTCTTTTAGCACTCTTTTTTTTTGACTTCTTTTTTTTTGTTTTTACGCGTAGTATCTGCGCAGCTTGTCACCATTCACTGGGTGTACAAAGGGATTCCCGTCGAGGTCTGCAAGTTGCATGGCTCCTCCGGAGAAGATCTTCTGGACGACGTATGGCCCGACCCATACAGGCTCCCATTTGCCGAGGGGGTTGATACGGACTGGGGGCTTTTCTTTTAAAACGAGATCCCCTTCTCGGATCTCCCGATGCTTTACTTTCTTGTCAAAGGCTCTGGCCATTCTTCCTTGGTAGGCTCGGATGTGTTCCATTGCTTTCAATCGGCGTTCATCTAGCAGGGCCAATTCATCATGGCGACTCTGGAGCCATTCGACCTCGTTGATCTGGCTTTCCAGCAGTACGCGGAGCGAGGGGATTTCCAGCTCGATTGGGAGTACGGCTTCCATTCCGTATGTGAGGGCAAACGGTGTTTCCCCAGTTGCCGTTCTGACTGATGTTCTGTAGCCCCAGAGTGCCAGGTGTAACTTCTCGGGCCAATCTCTGCCTTGGACAGCCATTTTCCGGATGATATTTTCCAGAGTCTTGTTTGCTGCTTCGACGGCTCCGTTGGTTTGGGGCCTGTAAGGAGATGACTTGTGACGGGTTATTCGGAATTCTGCCAGCAGCCTGTCGCATTCCCCTTCGAAGTGGGATCCATTATCTGAAATGATTTCGGCTGGCAACCCGTATCTGCACATGATGTTCTCTTTGATGAAGAGGGCAACTTTCTTTGAATTGAGGATTTTGTAGGACTTTGCAGAGCATCCTTTCCAATTCCTTCGAAGAAATCACCAATCTGCGTCTCTTTAGGCTCTTCCGCAGTTCCCAGATTCACACTCGTCAAAATCTCTTCGGCAGCTTGGGCTCGATTTTCCTCTTTCCGGACAACCTGCTTAAAGATCCTCTTTTTTTTTTGTTTGATTTTTTTTTGTTGTTTAATGTGTCTGCTTCTTTATCTAATGAATTATTATTAAAAAAATTTTTATTAATTAATTCATCATTAGTTAAAGTGGCAATCAAGGGATACTCAGAAAGGTTCGTCATTTCATTGAAAACGAAAAGGAATACAGCGCTTGCTACAGACTCGTAGTCTTCAGGCGTAAGGCCATCGGACGACCCTAGAGACTCGATCTTAACAAAGAGAGACTGGGAGGACTTGTCCTAGATTGACACAAAGGGACGGGGGACCAATCCAAGCTTGGTGATCATTTCCTCCTTGGTCGCGGACGGGCCTGAGAGGTTTTCCCAATTCTTTAGCGGCATCGTTGTTGGTGGCCTCATGACTCGGGAACTGTGCTGTTTTTGTTTTCCTTTCTCAATTGCTGCTATCATCTCTTGGACCGAGCCGAGATCAATCAGGTCTGGCACCTGGACTTCTTCTTCGAACAATTGCTGCATAACCAGACCATCCCAATCATCTGAGGGAAATTCTGTGGCCTTAGCTTTTGGTACTGTCAATTCGAACTCAGGCTTCGGATCTTCCTGGGCAATCGGGTTTGTGGTGGTAAGCTTCTCGAACTGTTCCACCAGGTCAGGCACGCCTCTGAAGGTATACTCACTCTTCATGGTAGTGGTAGCCCCAGGTATCTTGGGTAGGTCCAGGAACATTCTACGGACCGGGTTAGCCTTGGTTCCTCTAAACTTGTTGAGGCTATCCTGTAGCTTTAGCCATCCTGCCGTAGGAGTGGGCTCTGTGATGTTTCCTGGTTGTGTGGGACCCTTTACAAAGTAGTCAGCCAAATTAGGACTGAAGGGGAGAGATTTAGGGTCGTCGACCGGGACCCTTCCTGTGGCAGCTTCAAATCTTTTTCCTTTTGCAGTGTCCACTGAGGAGGCCTCATATCCCAGGCCGTGGCGAGTATTCTGTCCTTTCACCTCGATGAGTTTGTGAGTTCCTTGTTGGTGTTTCCCCAGACCGAGGCCAGGTAGATAGCTCATTTTTCTCATCATTTTCAAGACCGGTGGGATTTTATCCCGAGTGACCGTCAGATCTATGTTGCACACTTGGGCCTTGGGAGGCTCGACCGTGAAGCCCGTTAGCATGAGACCTTCCTCGTCATGTTTGATTTCCAGAATAGGTATTCCGCCCGTATCTGTGCCCTCCAAAGTGACTAAATCCCCGTAAATGGTCGTCAGATCCCCATTCGAGACGAATTTCACACACTGGTGGAGGCTTGAGGCGACCCCCTTGACCTGGTGCAGCCAAGGTCTTCCCAATAAGGCATTAAAAGTAATCGGGATGTCAATAACCTGGAATTCCACAGGTATCAATTTCTGTCCAAACCAGAGGTCCAAGGTAGCGACTCCAAGGACTGCTCGAGATGTTGAGTCGTAAGCTTTGACTGTGAGGGAGGAAGGCTTCAAGTCTGTAGTCTTGATATCAAGCAAGCTCATGATCTTTGCCGGAAGAATGTTCATTCCGGACCCATTATCAACCAGGACCCGAGGGAGGCGTCGTTCATCCAACTGGACTGTGATGAAGAGAGGCTCGTTATGATCAGCCCCAAATTGAGGGAGGTCGAGATCTGTGAAAGTGATTATGTTCCCGTAGTGGATGTTTCCAATCAACTGTACCACGTCATCGGGAGTAGCATCAATAGGGACTAGAGTGCGGGCCAGGCTTTCTTCCGGCTTCGGCTTATGGGGATAGGACGAGGTGAGTAGAGACCGAGAGGGAAATGTTGGCTGTGTTTGCTTCAAGCTGGGTGAGCACGGGATCCTCTTTTTCGAGTGCAGGTTTGTTTGTCTTAGCATAGGGCGGCGATCTTCTTTCGGTGTTTGATACGTGGCCTTCTTATACGCCTTGGGATTTCCTTGGAAGATGCGCCCGAGATCGGGTCAACAGATTAACTTCCTCATCGATCGTCTCTTGACTGGATTTCTTCAATCTTTGCTAAGGTCAACGGGGAGCCCTTTTGGCTATTGGCCCAGTTACGACGGAGTCTAGCAACGGTGAGGGGGCTGAGCTGCGGCTCCTTCTGGGCGGCCCTTATAAGCGCTTCCCAAGTCACGAGGCTTTTGGGTTTGGGGTTGTGTTGTTGCCCCTTGGATGGCCCACGAGCTAGGGCGTCCTCAGATTCACTCTCATGGCCGGCCTTGCTCATAGTTATCATGCAACAAGAGTCGCTATTGTCGGGACTCGGCGGCTTTTCGATTTCATCCCGGTATAGTGCGGCCATTACGGTTCCTTTACGTAATACTCGAGTTGGAGATAATTATAGCGTTACGTGTGGGAGGCGCATCCGTATCATGCCGGTTTCTAGGACTTCTACGAAAGGCGACATACATTCGGGGAAGGTGACCTCTTCTTGGGTAACCACGACAAGGAGTGTTACTTTGTTAAGGGTGGATTTGATCTAACCATGGTTATTTTCTCATTTGGGCGGATGGGAGTTAATTTTCCTCTTTCGATCGGATCTTCGACTATCGGCTGGATCGGACACTGAAAACCCTTTCCCCCAAAGCATGGTAGGCGGTGTTGAATTCTAAGACATCCACGTGCTCGGATCCATGAAACTTCATGGCCTTCATGTCCTCGGTCTCATATTCGTCTTAGAAGTTTCTTCGTCGTCGCTTGATAACCGGCCATTGTGCCTGGCTCCCATGGGCTCATTTAGGCATGATTGTTCCAGTTGTTTCCGGATGCGGGGCCTCGGTTGACTCTTCACTCTCGTCATCATCATCATCATTCGCTGTCATCGGAATCTTCTTCCCATACTACCGGGATTTCGGCGGAGAGGGAACGCCGATCAAACCCGTTGGGGAATATGGGTGCGTGCGGCGCAAAATTGTCATATGCTCCCATTCCCGGAAGTGGTAATTGTGACTCGCTTCTCCTCCCGAAGCTGCGGGGAAGAGTGAGAGGGGTGGCACGTATTTAACACCGGGTAGAATGTAGAAGGGTTCTTCCTCCTCGATTCTTGAGTTTCACCTGCCTTCGAGGTCGTATTTGACTTCTCCAATAGCCGGTTTGCGAAGTGTACTAGCTCCGGATGCTCTTCGGCCTCTTTCTTTGATAAGCCCCGATACGAGCGCTCGCGGAAGCTTTCTTGTCTAATTCTTCTCGATTGTTCTAACCATCTTGTGTAAATGGTCCTCTCATGTTTGGCCAGGAACAGCCCCAGCTCTTCGGTATTGGCCTTCCACTTCATCCGAGAAATAGCGGGCCTCGTATTCTTGCAAGGAGTCTACGACATGAGACCAAGATGGGTTGATTCGTTCGATGTCCTCAAGGGCGAGGGGAATCAGTCGGGATCCTCGACGAGGTTGGCCACGGGTATTTGGGGACCTTCATCGGCATCTTCACTGGGCATGCGAAGATTCTCCGCATTCAATCATATTCACACGATTATGGTTCCTTGGCGGCGGATTTTTGATCGTATTAGGCCCCTCGGGGCCTTCCAACTTTCCTTGCTCTATTAGCCCCTGGATTGCCTTTTTTCGAGTAAAGCGGTTGTCGATCGAGATGTCAGTGAGCTTGATGAAAAGCACAATACTTTGTAGTATCCACGGGAGCATTCGGATTTCTGGGTTGGAAATTCTCCAAAGGCCGCAGCAAGCCTTCTTTCACCGAGTCCCCTAAAGATGTCATTGAGAGGCATTCCAAAGTTTTCGAGATTCATGACCCGTGAGTGCAGGCTCAGTGGTTTTACGGGAGCAAAAGGAGTCGTGTTGTTACATTCTGTCCCGCATAGTGAATCATCTCTTTGCCTTTAGCGGGAGCGAGGGGCGGTGTTTGCGGGGAGGAGCCCGATATACGTAGGCGAGTGCGGCGGCCGGTTCTTGCGATTGTAGGCCTTTTCAAACTTAGGCTGAGAGTTAACCATGGCTCGTAAGTCGAGTATGGGAAGTGGCGAGGAGGCTCTCGAGATGTGGTTTCAAGCATGGCGGAAGATGTCCGGTTGTTCCTCTTCGGAAGGAGGGATGGCCATTTCACCAGTTTCATATTCCATCGCTTGTAAAAGTCCCAACATTCTCGTCGGGACGCTGCACTGTTGTTGTTTGTAGGTCAACCCTATTTGTTTCCCATTCCAAGTTGGCCTTATATTTCTGTGAAGGCATTGGTAATCTGGTCCCATGTAGCCACGGCCCAGCCGGGTTTCAAACGGAAGAACCACTTTAAGGCCTTTGGACTTCAAGGATAGGCTGAAATAGTCGGCCAGCTGGCGATTGGTACATCCTTTGGCTTTCATCGCCAAGGTATATGTGTCCAAATGGGTTTTCGGGCATGCGGTCCCATCAAAGAGATCCAGATTAGGCATCACGAATTTGTGGGGCGGAGGAACAATGGAGTCAGTGCAGTAGGCCGGAAGGCGAGACTTCTTGGCGGTCGGTTCGGCGATCTGCGCTTTCATTTCCTTGTGTTGCTCCATGAACCGGGCCGAGATGAGGGTCTTGTGGCGGAACCATGGCATTCAAGCTAGTGGGTGAGCTAGAGAGAGGAGCTACCACTTTGGAGCGGGCGGGTGGAGGGAACGGCCGATCCGGGGACGTAGGTGAAAACTGTCACAGGGGCCGAGTTACCACAGGGAGCATGAGTAGGAACTGAGCAAAAGGATAGAACCTTGCGGCTTCTTTGTTGATTTTCAACGGCAAAGTAGGTGGAGGCAGGCCCGATGTAGCCGGATAACTTGGATTTCCCAGTGGGGCCCGTAAGTAGGCTTGAGTGCGAGAGTGCTTTGTCCCGGATTGTTGAATTGCATGGTGCACTGTGGTGAAGGTGTGTAACCCGGGGAAGTACTTCGCGGTCCTGGTGATTCGGATGACACGGGATGGAGGCTTGGTAACCCATAGAAGTCTCGAGTGAGGAATGGATTTGTGTGAGGAAGCGGTGAACTAGTACATTACGAGGAGGGGCTCCTGGCGTGGCTCGAACCAAGTTGTGGCGGCATTCGAGCTGTAGGTATTCTTTGTGAAGGTCCGGATTGATCGGTTCCGGCGAGGCGGGATCCCGATTAGGCTGTGGCATTAGAGATAGCCCAAACCATGAGAAGACATTCCGTGCGATTTTGCCCCCAGCGATTTGTGCCGTCGGGGCTGCATGGATCCGGTGGTGCGTGGTTGGGGAGGCTGGCCGACCCGAAAATCGAGGAGCATGGGTTACGGTAGTGGCACCATAGGAGGTGGGTGGCGGCATCTGGTGTAGTCGGGCGGCGAGAGTGGGGTTGGCATCCTCGTCTTCTTCCACGGTGAAGGTGCCATCTGGATTGAGGCTGGCGGCCGAGGCCGTGACTCTTAATAGCCTCCATAAGGCTGTTTAGTTGTGCTTCCTGTCGTAACCTCATACGTTACGCTAGCGATTCCACTTTGTTGCTCTGTCGAGGGGTCCGGGAGGCGGAGTGACGTTATCCCCATCATTACCGGGCGTGCGAGACATTACGAAACCCGGAGTCGGAACAAACGGCGAAGGCGATGACGCGCTTGACTCTTCCCAACTAATCAAACGATGACCGGTGCCGAAACCAAGCTTTGTGCGGAGGCTGCGGGGAAAGGACACGAAGGTTCGGATGTGCAGGAATGGAAGGAGGGTAGGTGTTTGGGCTTTTGGCTCATGCAACATGCGATTATTTGTTCACGTTTACTTAAAACATGCTTTATTAACCTAATCGGTTGGAAAAGATTGCTCTTCTTTTCGCAAACTACTCGGATCTGGATCGGTGGGCCCGTCACTACGTCTATAAGCCCCTCGTATTCCACTGTATTTCGACCTCCCGGGGTGGACGGCCCGGGCGAGGGTCCTATAGGGCAAGCGGGTCCCACCGACCGAAAGAAAAACGATCCTAAAAGTCGGCGGGTAATCGAGTCTTAACGAGCATTCGATGTAAATTACGGACAAGGCGACGTCAAAAGTCAAGATTATGTCCCGAGGGCTCGACGAAAAGTCGGCATGATTTGGGCGATAAGCGTCCACAATTGATCTTGACTTGTCGTCGGTTAAGCGTAATTAGGCATGGAATACTCATTAATCCTTGATGACTCGGTGTCAATGCGGGAGTCGGTGTATAATTTGTGCCGGTGAGCCGAAGTCAAGGCGCCGGTCAATATCTTGGTCAAAGTCTGCGGCGGAAAACCGGCGGAACTTCGGCGATTAGGGTCCCCGAAAGATATTGAGTCGGTATGCCGACAAAGGCTTGAAAGGAAAGGTCTATACACAGACAGGGCATGACACAGACCAGACTAAAAACCAACCGGGTCTCGGACAAAGTGTCACGGACAAGTGCATGGTCGACACGAGGCTCCATGGGATGTTTGGGTAGTCATGTGCTCATCCGAGAGGCGTAATAAGACCAAACGGACCGCGACAAGGATTTCCCCGGGTTAGGGACGTAGTGTGCAGTGTACGGTCACGTGCGCGTAGTGTGCAAGCGATCTATATTCTTTTACGAGTAAAATAGGAAAAAAAAAATTTATGTGTCTTAAAAAATATGATGCATAATTTTTTTTGAAAATTTTCTTTTTTTTTTTGAAAATCCTTTTTTGATTTTTTTGAAATTTAATGAACACATAAGCACGTAAGCACGAAAATTCCGACAGTTAGGGACATGATTTCGGCAGTCAAAATTTTGACTTTCTCCGAGGCGGCCAAAACAACACGAAAACTGTGCAAAAATCAACACACACACAAAAATGATTTTCAAAGCCGGGACGGAAGCTTGACCCTCAAAAGCTTTTTTTTGAAAACGGTGATACCTGTACGTGGGATTGTTAAACCACAATTTATCCCCGACTCGTGTTATGAGGCGGTAACGGGAAGTTTAATAGTTTCCACCAATATACCAAATATCATTTTTTTAGAAAAAGCTTAGATCTTCCCAGTAGAGTCGCCCTTGATGATGATGTGTCGCCATTTCGCGGAAAAAAAAATTCGATTTTTCGCGTTTCTTTGAAAAAAACCAAATAAAACCCGGGAAAAAGAACGGAGTCGCCACGCCATTTTTGTTTTAAGGGCCAAAACTTTGAAAAATGCCCGAGATCATAAATTTGGGTTCGGAGGTCATGTTACACGCCGGGAAGGACGTTAGTGTGCACCCGGACTGCCTCGTAAAACGAGTCTTCCAAGCTGAAAATCATTTGTGTGTGTGTGTGTGTGTGTTTTGGCCAAAATAATTTGAAACTCAGAAAAGTAAAAATTGGGATATCCTTTTAAGACTTTAAACTGATCCCATGATTTTTTGGAAGATTTTTGGATTGAGATTTGGTACTCAAAAGACCTTTTGAAGTTGAGAGCCACTTCTGCCAGAATGAAAAAGGCAGTGGACCTTTGATTTTGAAATGGATTCAAGGGTCTTAAAACTTCATAATCTGGATAAACTCAGAGAATGAAAGTTGTTCCAGACACCTTAAATAAGATTTATACGAAGGAATTTTCCATTTTGGAGAAGATTTGAGGGGTCAAAATCTTCTGGAAACCTCAGATATGAGATCTGGATTCCCAGAAGCTGATGAACTAGCCTCTGAAAGAAAATTTGAAAAGAGGAGTTTTACTCACCCAAAAAATAAAGTAAAAATATGTATGGAAAGATCTGGATGTTGGCTAAAAAAAGTGTTTTGTAGTAAACACCAAATTCCACATTTATCTGTGTCCAAAAAATTAGACCATGGACTGAGGTCTGAGGAAATTGCTACTGGACAGCAACTTCTCAAGAAAGAAAATATGATTTTAAGGGGGATTTTGCATCCATGCTTGTCCCCATTTCCCTAGGTTTTGGTTAGTGATCACTTGACATTCTAGTGGTGAATCAACTATACCAAACCATCCTTGGGGTACATTAGGACTAAGCACTTCATTTGCTTGGGAAGGGGAATTTTATCCTTTGAAAATGAGATTTGATGCTTGAAAATGGTTTTTAGGGTTTTGAAAATGCATTTGCAAGAAAACAAGAACACATTAAAGAAAATGTTGATCCTTGTAGAAGATCATCCATGGAGATGGACTTCCATGGTGATCTTCTTGGATCTTAAGACAAGAAGAAGAATGAACTACATTTTGTAGTTTGAAGATGCATGCATGGATGAGAGATTTAGGGTAAGAAGAGGGAGGTTATACCTATCTTCCTTGAGTTTGTGTTTGAATGGGTTCAAGGCTTGAATGTGTTTAGGGTTTGAATTTGAGAGTGAGTGTGAGTTGGGAAAGATTCAAGAGAAAATGGTGACAATTCAAGTGAATTCTCACTGTTTTCTCTCTATATTTCGCCAGAGGTTCAGTGCAAATTGTGTTGTGGCTCTCTATTTTTGTGACTGGAGGGCTCAATTTATAGCCCTCCTGAAATGACAAACTCATCCGCGCGGACAAGGTTGGTAGCGTGCACTGTTCATTAAATGCACTCCGTGCTTTGGACAGGAAGAATAATCTTTTGAAAATTCAAATTAACCAGCCAGTTTATGTTCCAGCCACTTCTATTTTTGGTTTTCTTCCTTTGTTTTTGCTTTTTAAGATTCTTTTTGAGGTTTAACCTTAAATAACAATGCCCACTTTGCCCTTGCTTTGTTAGAAAAGTTAGGATTGTTAGGAAATGTTAGGAATGTTAAAACTTTCGTTAATTTTCTAACGAAAATTCTAAAAAGCTCAAATTGGAGCACTTACAGACGGGCAATCTGAAACCTGGAGGAGGTCGATGGTCGAGCAACTCCTTGGATAAGGGACGAAGAGCAAAATTGTTTCGTTCGCCCTTTCCAGCATCCTCTTTCTTATCAGCCTCCCATTGCTCAAACTTTTTCTTCCACAGCAGCCATTCCCTAGCATCTGGCCTGTCATCTCTAGCATGGGAGACGTCGTTGGATTTTTGCCTTTCCTCACGGTGAGGTTCCCTCCTCGAGTTAGCTTTGTGCCTGTCACTCCTAGGGGGAGTTATCTCTCTGCTCCTCCTATCCCTATGAGAAGGCGACCTCACTGAATTAACTGGCGACCTGCGCCTTTCCTCTCTGACCGGCGACCTGCGCCTATCCACTCTGATTGGCGACCTGCGCCTTTCATCTCTAACTGGCGACCTGCGCCCTTCTCCTCTGTGAGACTTCGACCTCTCAGTTCTGGCGGGCCTATTCCTCTCAGCTTCCCTTTGCCGCCTTAGTTCCGACTCCGCCTCCTGCTCTCTGTTTGTATTGAGACGACTTCTCAAGTCGTCAGGTGGAACTGGTATGTGGGTGCGAATATGGGGTATAATCTGTCGCTCGCCATTCTGTCCTCCTTGCCTAACGCTTCTCTCGGGCTGCCTGTTAGAAACCTGGGAGGGGGCTGCCCTCTCTGATCTTCTGTCGGCCTGCTCTGTCTCCTCCTCCATTACTATTAGCTCCGCCAGTATTCTAGCTCGCTCCAAAAGCATCTCCTTTTTGCTAAGGGGATCAGTTGAGGGACCCGGTCTGTCGCCTGCAGACATTCGCCCTGCTTGGGGACGCTTTGGAGGAGGTTGTACTCCTTGGTCGACCATAGGTCGCTTCTCCCACCTAACATATGGCAAACCCCTGACATCAGCAATACTATTAGAACGCGTCGCCCTAGCGTGAAGACGAGGCGGAAGAGGAGGAGGAGGAGGCAAATTGACGTTGCGGTCTCCAGCATTAGCATTAGTATTAGCATTAGAATTAGTATTTCCCTCGTTGGGCTCGTCTGAGACATCAGAAACATGTCCATCCACAGTCATCATGATTGTGGGTTGTAAAGATTTTCGAATTCAAGCACGCACGATTCCCGGCAATGGAACCAAACTGATGCTGCAAGAATCGTGCTTATCAATCTCTATCCACGTAGCAAGACTAATCACTTGGCTCCTTGATCTGAAACACAGAACCCACGACTAGCCGGAATGGTCTCCGGCGAAGACTCTCGGGCGTGAGAGTAAGTATGGTGTATGAGAACTCAAATATTATAATGAATAGATGTATTCAAAATAACAAAAAGCAATTACCTTGGAACGGTTGATGTTGCCTTGTATTTATAGTTGTTGAGGAGAGTTGTATTTGTGGTAGGATTATATGAAATCCCTTAATTTGTGGAATAGATACGTGATTAGAAATCTTATCCATAAATAACTCCTGATTTGTAGGGAGTCTTGTTACGTAAAGAATCGTAGTAACGTCAGGGCTCTGTAGGTCAACGTAATAATGTAGGTCGAGGTTGCCTGTTGGGTCTAGGTCGACTTGACTGATGGGTAGGGCCGGATCGTACCCGAATAGCATATGGATCATAGAGTCGAACCAAGCTAGGTCGGGACCTCGTAGGTCGGACAATGATCTTAGGTCGACTGATCATGTTGATGGGCCTTGGGCTCAGTAATAATTTGGGCCTAACCCACTGAGAATGTGGTGGCAATAATAGATAAGTGATTGGGCTTTACTCGCTGGGCCTAACTCGTCACTTTTATTCTGTTCAGGTATAAAACTAAAATTACTCTTATACATTAAGGTATAAGAGTATTTTTTTTTTTACAATTATTCATTTTTTTTTAAAAAAAAACTCATATTTTATTAAGCAATCCCTTCATATATTCAAATGTATAAGACGAGAATAACTCTTATACCTATGCATAAGAGTGGGTTTATATGGTACGAGTTTGAATGAGATTTTGATCTCGATTTTCAATAGTGTGAAATTTTGATCTCGTTTTTTTTCTTCAATAGTGTGTGAAATTTTGAATCTCGACCCCACAAATTTTGAGGTCGGCTAACATGAATCCTCAGTGTCACGTGCATAAGATGAATGTGGCGGAGATGCGTATGCTTCGATGGATTTGCGGTCATACAATAAAGGATCGATTGGGGAATGAGGTGATCAGAGAGAAAGTAGGAGTTGCGCCCATTGAGGATAAAATAAGGGAAAATCGTCTAAGATGATTTGGACATGTGAGAAGGAGACCGAGTGATGCACCGGTTAGGAGATCAGAACAGTGGAGATATGATAAAATGGCGAGGGGTAGGAAAAGACCCAAACAAACTTGGATTAGAGTAATTGAAAATGATATAAGTTTACTTGGAGTGGATGAAAGTATGGTGTTGAAGAGGCCGGAGTGGAGGGCAAAAATCCATGTGGGGGGTTGATTTTTTTTTTTTTATTTTTTTTTGATTTTGATTTTTATTTGTATGTTTATTTATTTATTTATTATTATTTTTTTTCAACAACCTTTTTTCTCGATGACATATGAGGATTCATGTTAGCCGACCCCAAATTATTTTGGGACTAAGGCTTTGTTGTTGTTGTTGTTGTTGTTATTTAGAATTTTATGAAAAATGATTTAGGGTGAATTTATTCCTTTTGAGTTGATTTAAGGTCGTTTTGATTTAGGACACGTCAAACAGCTAACAGGGCTAGGCCCAATATTCTTGAATTTAATTTACTAGCAGTACCCCCGTGCGGTGCACGGACAGTTACTAACGCGTAACTGATCGAAATTGAAACAAATACAAAAGGAAATAGAGATGTTGGTATACATTGTAAAACAATTCTTTGAAAATTATATTGCTAGTACAAATATCAGATTGAAGGTCACTAAAATAAATCTAGTGTTACATCCGTGCGATGCACGGGGAGTTATTGATGCTTAAAAAGATGGAAATTAAATTAAATGACTAAATGAGAGAAATATTTTTATACATTGTGAAACACATCTTTAAAAAACAACAATGTCGGTACAACTATCGAAAGAGGAAGGATGATCATCATTACATATCAATATCTTCAGACCATCGGGATTGTGAACTCTCGTTAATGCAAAATATAATTGACAATGACAAAAGACATATTATCTATTTAAAAGAAGGCTAACAATGAATAAATATTGACCTTTGACTTTTATTAATAGTCATAGCAAAAAAGGAAAGCGATTATACAAATATCTTGAAATGAAAAATATACACTACTCCCTCCGTCCCATATTACCTTCCCCAGTTGCTACAGTAGCAAGTCAACCGAGTTCAACTTTGATCAAACTTTAATATCAATCTATTCATTCTAATGAAATTTTAATAATTGCTATTGATAAATCATTTGGTTATTTTATGGATAACAATTTTTTTTATTTTTATTATGATAAGTAAATTGATATTAAAGTTTGGTCAAAGTTAAACTTGATTGAACTGAGTTCGTATTAACTGGATAAGCTTTTCTGGGACGGAGGGATTATATTATATCATACAATTTAAAAAAAAATTGCATACATTAATCAAATCTAAATATAATATAATAAATTAGTCATTAAACTACCCTGTGTGTGTGCGATGCACAGTATGATCAAGTTTTTCTATTATGTAATTAAAATTAAACATTTAAAAATTATTTCATAACCAAATAAAAAATTACTTAAATAAATAATTGAATATGAATAGTTTGAATTTATGTAAAATAGTAATTAAAGTAAATAAAAGAAGGAAAATGAATGTAAGAGTATGTTTGGCAACCTCAATTCCAAGACTTGGATTTGAAATTGGAAGAACAAAATGAATTTCGTTGAACTAATTTAACCCTTTCAATTCCAATTCAATGAATTGGAATTGAGTTGCCAAACATACCGTAACTATAATTGTAATTCTATAGATATTAGAATTTCACAAAACACACTTCCTCTCACTCATGTCACAATCAAATAAGTAATTACATGAACAGATGAATTAATATGAGTAAGTAGTGAAACAGTACAAAATTTATAATCCTTCGTCCTTTACTATAGATACATATACAATTAAACAAAAAATTCTAATTTATACTCCTTCCGTCCCACACTATTGATTACATATACAACTAATCACAAAAAAACAAATCATAAATGTAAAAAAAAAAAAAAAAAAAAAAGAGAGAGAGAGAGATAGACTTCATCTTCTCCATAACTTCAATTTCACAACTATAGCTTCAATAATACCTGAAAAATTGATATATTAAGATATAAATATCATTTGAAATCATTTATTTTTCAATTGTATATAATCACAATCTTTAAAAAATTTACTTAATAGTAATTGAATTTCAAAACTATATTGAGATATGTAAAGTTATTTTAAAAAAAAATGGTTCGGGTGATATTGTTTTTGTGGCAATAATATTTGGGTCCATCAGATATTTCACGTGGATTTTATTTTCTTTCTACTTTGCTTCAAGTGACGATATTATAGGGGGAGTAGCTGGCATTTCACTTTGATTGAAAGAAAAATCATTTCTCTCCCTAAAAAAAAAAAACTCATCTTTATCAATAATATTATACCTCCAAATCTTCTTATTCATCTCCTTTTCAAAAAAAAAAAGTTATGGAAAGAAGAATATAATAAAATAAGGAAATATTTCATGAACAATTTTGTCTAAACAATCTCATTCTCAATTTTTATTTTATTTTTTTTACTTTTTTTTAAAGATTTCATGCACTGTCTTTATTTTTTATTTTTCAATTTTTTAATTATTAATTCAGCAGGTCAATCATCTCAAATATATTTCATATTCCTTTCTCTCCCTTCCCTTTGCTCATTTGAAAAAATAAAAGACAAAAAAATAAAAGAAAGAAATAATAGAAGAGGATTGATATCCCTAATATATTTCAACATCAAAGATATTTATCACCATTTTTCTAATAAATTTTTTTCTATGTTAAAAAAAATAGATTTTTTTCCCTTTTTTATAGAAGCAGATTTTTTTTTCCATAATAAAAACTCTATCCATACTCTTTCTCTAAATCTATTGATTTCTCCCCTATCTATGCCTAAATTATTTTAAACACCACCTCTCCCTCATCGTCACAGTTTTTCAACGACATCCACCTCACCCAAACATTCACAATTTATTGGGGCGGTTTGGATCAGATGCGGTTTGGGCTGGTGTGGTTTGGATCGGGTGCGGTTTGCCTCTGATGCAATTTTGACTATGGTGCGATTTTGGCTTTGGTGCGATTTTTGGCTCTGGTGCGGTTTAGGCCTTGATGCGATTTTAGCTCTGGTGCGATTTCTGGTGCGGTTTGGTGGGTCAAGCGATTTTAGCTCTGGTGCGGTTATGACCTTGATGCGGTTTTAAAAAATGAATTCTATCAAATAAAAAAAATATAATCATTTTTTAAATGATACATGTAATTCCCACATTTTTCTTTATTAATAATTTTTATTAAGAAGATAAATTATTGGGGAAGTCTCGTACCACCTTCCCACGATAACTCTCCCATTTCCCCCTCATTCTCCCCTCATTTGGTAAGTTGATAATTTATTTTGGCCCATTTTATTCATGGGATCTCAAGTTTTTCGATTTACAAAAACAAACATTGTATCCCCTTTAATATCTCTCTCTCTATATATATATATATACTCCCTCCGTCCCGCTACAAATCACACACTTTTCTCTTTAGGCGTCCCGCTACAAATCACACACTTCCTAAAATGGCAAAGAATCTTTACTATTCCATGCACTCATTCTCTCTCCTACATTATTTTAATACTCACAACACCATTATAATTTACTATTCCCTTCACTCATTCTCTCTCTTATTTTACTTTTACACTCACAACATTTATATCATTATTTTTTTCCTTAATCCACGAGTGTAACTGAGTGAATTGTAATGGGACGGAGGGATTATCTATAGTATTAATTAAACCCCTCCGTGAACAGTTCTATGAACAGTTCCGGAGGGGTTTTTCCCTATTTTGTCCTCACTATTTAGTCTGTTTCCTATTTTGCCCTTAATTTGTGCTATGATTTTGAGTTTGGGCTAAGAGTGGGCTTTAGAAGGGTTTACTTAAGTTAATTAAGTATCTGATTTTTTTATTTTTATTTTTAAATTAAAAAAAAAATTAATTTGAAAAAAAAAAAAAAAACACACCCGTGTCCTTGGACACGGGCATATGTACTAGTATATATATATATATATCCAAACTCTCCATGGAAAAATAAAATTTAAACCTCTCAAAAAAAAAAAAAAAAAAACAACTCATCTTTATCAATAATATTATACCTCCAAATCTTCAAAGAAGCTTTGACCAATTAGTCCCTCACCCAAATAAAAACTACTTTTAAGGACTAACATTATCAAAACAGCCAAAAAGTCCCTCAATTTTTTCTAGACCAAATTGCCCCCCAAACCCCCCTCTCTCTCTCTCTCTCTCACGCACGAACGGGACGGATCGTTCCTTTCTCTCTTTCTCTCTCTCTCTCCCCCCCTCTCTTCTTTTCTTTTTTTTTTTTACATTTTCTTATTTTTTTTCTCTTTTCCTTTTTTTTTGACATTACTTTTCTCTCTCTCTTCCTTTTTTTTCCTCTTAAATTTCTAAAATGCAATATCTCAAAATTTAGAAATCGAAAAAATAATTCGAAACCACTGTTTTAATCACATCGCCAAGACGAATCAAACAAGTTTACTCATCATATATTTCAAAATTTATAAATAAAATAATTATTTTTCACTTGTAAAAATCTGAAAAAATCATTTATCATTTGTTCACATGAGTATAACTGTATAATGATTTTCACATTTATAAACTAAGAAGTCTGTTTCACAGTTTTGATGAAAATAACTGTATAAATAAATGTGAAATTGACCTCACAATCATAACTGAGAAATTGACCTCACAGTTGTGCACAAACAATCATCAACAACTGATAAATAATGGGTAAACCACAGATACTAAGTAGCAAAATAACTGTGAAATTGACTTCACAGTTCTCAGTTTATAAAGGTCAAAAACCAAACCATTTCACATTCATAAATAACTGTGAAACTGACCTCACAGTTTTAGTAGAAAAATAACTGTGAAATGGAATTCGCAGTTATGCATAATAACTGTGAAAATCATTACACAATTATTTACATCAAACCCAACAACCGTGAAACTTGTTCTACAGTTGTCCTAAAGGAATGACACAAAAATAACACTCATAACTATAACTGAGAAATTGACCTCACAGTTGTGCACAAACATAATTCTCAGCTTGGAAATGTGCAAATCATTACACAGTTATGCACAATAACTGTGAAAATCATTACACAGTTATTTACATCAAACCCAACAACCGTGAAACTTGTTCTACAATTGTGCTAAAGGAATGACACAAAAATCATAACTGAGAAATTGACCTCAACAATCATAACTGAGAAATTGACCTCACAGTTGTGCACAAACAATCATAACTGAGATTTCTTTAAAAGCAGATTTCACAGTTATGCATAATAACTGTGAAAATCATTACACAATTATTTACATCAAACCCAACAACCGTGAAACTTGTTCTACAGTTGTCCTAAAGGAATGACACAAAAATAACACTCATAACTATAACTAAGAAATTGACCTCACAGTTGTGCACAAACATAATTCTCAGCTTGGAAATGTGCAAATCATTACACAATTATGCACAATAACTGTGAAAATCATTACACAGTTATTTACATCAAACCCAACAACCGTGAAACTTGTTCTACAGTTGTGCTAAAGGAATGACACAAAAATCATAACTGAGAAATTGACCTCAACAATCATAACTGAGAAATTGACCTCACAGTTGTGCACAAACAATCATCAACAACTAATAAATAACGGGTAAACCAAACATACTAAGTACCAAATTAACAGTGAAATTGACCTCACAATTCTCAGTTTAGAAAGGTCAAAAACCAAACCATTTCACATTCATAAATAAATGTGAAACTGACCTCACAGTTTTAGAAGTGTGAAAAACATTTCACACTTATTCACATCACAACCAACAACTGTGAAATAGACCTCACTATTGTTCTTTAAAAGAATGACATAAAAACAGTGAAATCTATCACACGATTATGCACAATAACTGAGAAATTGACCTCAACAATCATAACTGAGAAATTGACCTCACAGTTGTGCACAAACAATCATGAATAACAGATAAATAACGGATAAACCACACATACTAAGTAGCAAAATAACTTCTGTAGCAACTTTTACAATTTTACAATTTTACAATTTTACAATCATAACAAAAATTGACCTAAGCAGACAGACTACAATTCAGATGAAAAGTTCTGTAGTAACTTTTACAATTTTAGGACCTAACCACTTCAATGGGGTTGTCTTAATGAGATCTGAAACAACTTCAACTTCAAAGTGCAAGACTTCACATTCTTGGAAATTCCTAGACAGCATCTGAGTACATGATCTGATCTAGTGAGAAAAAAAATACTTATCCCCCATAAGTACATAAAAAGGAGTAAGAGGAATAACAGAAGAAACAATTAAGCCAATGACTATAACTCATCCAGTAAAGAGAGGAATGATCGCCTCCCTGCTTATGAGCAAGATTTATAATGTCTTCATATCAAAGACGACCTTGAAACAGAAATTCTATATATAATGAGGATTGAGAAGGAGCAACACCCTGTTTACAATACTAGCGAATAGAAAGGAGTTTCATAGAAGGAGCAACACCCTATTTACAATCCTCATTAAATCTATCTATTTGAGATACTGTATATGTTACTGAGTTTTAAAAAAGGTGAAGGAGATGTTGTATCAAACTCACCAGCCTAGTCCAGACCTTAAGGAATATTAGTCCAAAAGCCCACTCCTGATATAGAAGGAATACTAGACTTTCATCAACAGGCACTCGCATAGGCACAATTATCAGAAGTTCAAAGAGCAGCCCAATCGCTGAAGAAGATGATCAGCAACATCAATGGTGGATTTGGTGGATGGTCATGGAGCAATGGAAAAACAATGCCAAACCAGTTTCATGTCTGCAATATGGAAATTCATCATCCAAATGTTGAGAAACATAATAGAAACTCAATTTGCTCGCAAATAAGCATAATTCCGAGCTTAAACAATTTATAGCAGCATGAATTTCCTAAAAACTGTCCATTTCACAGTTTTGAAGTTTTCAATATGCAAGTATTACTGAAAAGAGAGAATGGATCACATGTTTTTGTTGTGAAAGATACCTGTACCCATTCAAAATAGCTGACGGTCACACCTCCGACATTTGCGTATATGTCAGGTAGTATTATAACTCCTTTCTTTGACAGTCTATTATTTCAGTCTTCTGGATGATTTTAACAAACATGGTTCAGGGATCACACAACAATAACCTATAGCCCCACCAACAGTTGTGCAGCCTTCTCCAAGTGCTGCTTCTGCAGCTCCTCTTGTCTCTACCTGCAGTGGCAGCCTCGTAGCTGGAGTGATTGCATCTAGTGAAGATGTGCTTACAAGAGCAGCAGCACTCGGAAGAGGGGTAGCCACTACTGGATTCAAGAGGTTCCTTGGTTTAACTGAAGCTGCTAAAGACCGTAAGGATGGGCCTTTCAGGAAGCTCTTCAATGCCTGATCATCTTCAAAAGAGACTGCAAGGATTTGGGAAGGTTTTACAGTACCAACCCTGTTAGAGTGGCTGATTTTAGCGGCATTACTATCTTGGGTCATTGTGCTTGGGACGGAGCACAACAATATCTGATAGTGTGCTAATGGGCTCTTAAACAACTCTCTTATGCTCCATGCCTTCTGGCTATCTATTTGCGTGATGATATATTATTATTATTATTATTATAACTTTAATTTTTTTACCCTTGCACGTCTACCTAGTACATTCTATCTAATTTTTCATTATGTTCTTTCGACAAGAATAAGATTTTGTTGTTGTTGCTGTTATCATCATACTTTCAATGACAAAAACCAGCTTGAATCAAATTGGTCTGATTTTTTTTCTACGGCTGTGGCTAGGCGGATACCACTTGTTCATGGCGATCTAACTATGGTGGATTTCTCCTTTTGGTCCCTCATCTATGTCTCTCGTTAATTTCTAATGTCAAACTTTATCGCTAATAAATTATGTTCGGTAATATTCTGCATAATGCTTAACGCTTCAAAGACTATGTTCTTGTATTCAAACTAATATAAACTGTTCTCTAAATGCATGTCAACTGTTTACAAGGTCAATCATTGAGTTTCAAAGTCTTCCCATATTGTCGTAACTCGTACGCTCAAAAAAAAAAAAACCTAGCTGACACTTCAATCCTTGATAAAAATCAATACTTCATGGTTATTTAACAGAAATTAGTTCTTATTACATAAATAAAAGAAACTTTATTCATTAATTTACTACAAACAAATCTTTTCCACTGTCTACATTTTTCTGCCAACACTAAAATTAATTAGCTAGCTAGGTTGCCAAATTTGACTTAAAAAAGAAAAAGAAAAAAAAAGCGAAAAATGCAGTAAACCATAAGAGGATCCAGTGATGCATACCATGTTAACCAAGTCCGTCTGACCTGACTTTCGTCAACCTAAATCTCGATCGCGCATTTTTTCAAACACCCTGCGTGCATCTCTCATACTACCACATTTCACATACATTTCAATCAACTTAGAGATCAATTCTACATCGCCACTGTAAGGTGAACGATTCAGTAACTGTTGAACCTTCTTTCCAAGCTCGAGCGACTTCAAATTCCTACGCTTAAACTCTTCTTCTTCATCGAGAATGATCCTGGAAAGTTGAATTGGAGTGAAGGGGATTTGGGGTTGACGAAATTGAAAGATAAGGAACACGGATTTGGGTTTTTAATATGTTTGATTGAGAATAATTGGTGTTTGATTTCACGGTGGTCGCTATGGGTATGGCAGTGGCAGTCTAGCCATGGAGCTCGCCGGTGGTGTAGAAGCTGGAACGGATCGCCGGTGGTGAAGTTGCGCACGGATTGCGGATAGTGAGAGAAACAGATTGCGGATAGAGAGAGAAGAGTAATTGTGGATAGAGAGAGAAACAGATTGAGAAAGGGCAGTTTGGTCATAAAAATTATTATAAATAGGAGAGGGACTCTACGGTCGTTTTGATTTGAAGTCTTGGATCCTAAGGTAAAATTTGAAATATACTATTTTTATTGGTAAATTCCACCATATCTTAAGGGCTTATTGGTAAAAATCCCATCTTCTTATTCATCTCCTTTTCAAAAAAAAAAAAAAGTTATGGAAAGAAGAATATAATAAAGGGCTCGTCTGGTGCACAGTTTTATTAACGGAGATTTTTTAAAACGGAGCTTTTTTTGGCCGCTATAATTTTGAGCGGCCAAAATATCTCCAACTTTTTAAAATTCAATCCTCTAAAACTCTTGACTAACACGCTTAATAAAAAAAAACTGAGTTTTTTTTATCTCCGTTTTAACAAAAACGCTCGACAAGACAGAGCCAAAATAAGGAAATATTTCATGAACAATTTTGTCTAAACAATCTCATTCTCAATTTTTTTTTTAATTTTTTTTACTTTTTTTAAAGATTTCATGCATTGTCTTTATTTTTTATTTTTCAATATTTTAATTATTAATTCAGCAGGTTAATCATCTCAAATATATTTCATATTCCTTTCTCTCCCTTCTCTTTGCTCATTTGAAAAAAATAAAAGACAAAAAAATAAAAGAAAAAAATAATAGAAGAGGATTGATATCCCTAATATATTTCAACATCAAAAATATTTATCACCATTTTTCTAATAGATTTTTTCTATGTTAAAAAAAATAGATTTTTTTTCCCTTTTTTATAGAAGCAGATTTTTTTTTTCCATAAAAAAAACTCTATCCATACTCTTTCTCTAAATCTATTGATTTCTCCCCTATCTATGCCTAAATTATTTTAAACACCACCTCTCCCTCATCGTCACAGTTTTTCAACGACATCAACCTCACCCAAACATTCACAATTTATTGGGGCGGTTTGGATCAGATGCGGTTTGGGCTGGTGTGGTTTGGATCGGGTGCGGTTTGCCTCTGATGCAATTTTGACTATGGTGCGGTTTTGGCTTAGGTGCGATTTTTGGCTCTGGTGCGGTTTAGGCCTTGATGCGATTTTAGCTCTGGTGCGATTTCTGGTGCGGTTTGGTGGTTCAAGCGATTTTAGCTCTGGTGCGGTTATGACCTTGATGCGGTTTTAAAAAATGAATTCTATCAAATAAAAAAAATATAATCATTTTTTTAAATGATACATGTAATTCCCACATTTTTCTTTATAAATAATTTTTATTAAGAAGATAAATTATTGGGGAAGTCTCGTACCACCTTCCTACGATAGCTCTCCCATTTCCCCCTCATTCTTCCCTCATTTGGTAAGTTGATAATTTATTTTGGCCCATTTTATTCATGGGATCTCAAGTTTTTCGATTTACAAAAACAAACATTGTATCCCCTTTAATATCTCTCTCTCTCTCTATATATATATATATACTCCCTCCGTCCCGCTACAAATCACACACTTTTCTCTTTAGGCGTCCCGCTACAAATCACACTTCTTAAAATGGCAAAGAATCTTTACTATTCCATGCACTCATTCTCTCTCCTACATTATTTTAATACTCACAACACCATTATAATTTACTATTCCCTTCACTCATTCTCTCTCTTATTTTACTTTTACACTCACAACATTTATATCATTATTTTTTTCCTTAATCCACGCGTGTAACTGAGTGAATTGTAATGGGACGGAGGGATTATATATATATATATATATATATATATATATATATATATATATATATATATATATATATATATATATATATATATATATATATATATCCAAACTCTCCATGGAAAAATAAAATTTAAACCTCTCGAAAAATCCTCAATTCTATCCCAAAAAATCTTTAATCTCTCTCTCTCTCTCTCTCTCTCTCTCTCTCTCTCTCTCTCTCTCTCTCTCTCTCTCTCTCTCTCTCTCTCTCTCTCTCTCTATATATATATATATATATATATATATATATATATATATATATATATATATATATATATATATATGATACCCACCATAGGAGTATCCTAACAAGTGACCCATTATTTTTAGGACAAAAATGTCCCCCATTTCTCAAAGCAATCAAATATATGATGGGAGCAAAATTGTAATCATCAAAGAGAGAGAGATATACTAACTCTCTCTTATTTAATACTAACTCCCTCTCTCTCTCTCTCTTATTTAATACTAACTCTCTCTTTCTTTGATGATTACAATTTTATCCCCATCATATACATGATTGCTTTGAGGAATGAGGGACATTTTTGTCCTAAAAATAATGGGCCACTTGTTAGGATACTCCTATGGTGGGTATCCTAACAAAACCATATATATATATATATATATATATATATATATATATATATATATATATATATATATATATATATACTCCCTCCGTCCCATAAAACATTACCCCTTTTGCTATTTTGGGCGTCCCACTTTAAAGTCCCACTTTCCTAAAAAGAAAATTTTTTAATACTTCTTTATTCATGGGACCCATTTGTCATACTCACATCACTTTTCAAATTTACTATTCTCTCCCCTCATTCTCTCTCCTCCCACTCACAACACCTACTTTAATAACATTATTCCTTATTTTCCGTTCTGAACAGTAAAGGGGTAAAGTATTGTGGGACGGAGGGAGTATACATATATATATACTCCCTCCGTCCCGGAACAATCTTCACACTTTCCTTTTTGGGCGTCCCAAAACATACTTCATACATTTAAAACTTACCTAAAATGGAAAGGAATCTTTACTATTCCCTCCACTCATTCTCTCTCCTACATTATTTTAATACTCACAACACCATTATAATTTACTATTCTCTCCACTCATTCTCTCTCCTATTTTATTTTCACACTCACAACACTTTCAATATAATACTCTCTCCTTAAAACCAGTGCAAACAGTGTTTGTGAACATTGTTCGGAACGGAGGGAGTATATATATATATATATATATATATATATATATATATATATATATATATATATATATATCCAAACTCTCCATGAAAAAATAAAAATTAAACCTCTCAAAAAATCCTCAATTCTATCCCAAAAATCCTCCTCCCTCCGTCCCAAAATCTTTTCATCTCTTATACGTAATTACACTGTAACTCTCTCCTCATATTATTCATAGAGCATTATCCATGCCATTATTGAAAAAAATAATCCATTCTACATAAATTACTCTAACAATTTAGGCCTTTGCATAAGTGCTTTGATTCCTCTAACCCCCTCACACTTCCCCCTAATACTCTCTCATTCTACATAAATTACTCAATTTACCCAGCTAACCCATTTAAGCCTTCCCATAAATGCTCTGATTTCCCTAACCCATTTCCATTTCCATTTCCACTTCCCCGTAATGCTCTCTCATCTCTACATAACTTACTCAATTTAACAACCTATCCCATTTAATCCTACCCACATAGAAATCTCTCACCTCATTTCTCACACTCATTCCAATCTTCAACATTTAGAAACCCAATCCCCTCTCTCTTTCTTTCTCTCTCTTTCATCTACTCATTTCCTCATCCGTGCTACCACCACTGACCACCATAATGCCGCCGCATGACACCTCATTTCTCACACTCATTCCAATCTGCAACACTTAGAAAACCCATCCTTTCTCTCTCTCTCTCTCTCTCTCTCTCTCTCTCTCTCTCTCTCTCTCTCTCTCTCTCTCTCTCTCTCACACACACTTCTTCAAGCAGATTCAGGTGAACTGGATCGACATCCAAGCCGCCGGAGGCGGCAACCTCTCGGCGGATTTCAATGGTGGAGAAGCCGCCTAAAGCCGAACTTGAAGAACTCAAGCTCCATCGTCTTCTCAATCACCCCCAAACAACCGACCACAACAGCGTCATCACGGATTCTTCTTCACTAATGGCCGGATTTCTCTCTCTCTACTTCTAGAGATTTCTCTCTCTACCTCTCCATCTCTCTCTCTCTACCTCTCCGTCTCTCTCACCCTTTCTTTTCCTTGCTCCGTTTCTCTCTCCGAAAATAATATTGTAGGTGGACATGTGAGTTATGTGAGCTTCAAATTTCAATTATGAAATTATATAATTCTTGCACTTGTCTGTTTGATGCAGATATTTGTGAACACTTGTGAAGTACGATTCAACACGTGGCAAAGAAATGGACACTTGGTATCCTCACAACACACAATGGCTACTTTGTATAATGGCTATGTTGAAAGACATGTTTACCCTTAATGAAATATTGTAAGGACTATATTGTCTCTTGACAGCGACATTTTCGAGCGGGAATTGCACTATCCTTGTTTTATATATATAGAGATTTCTTCTGCAATCCAAGTCCAACAGTAAAGCAACTATCTAACAACAAACATTTGAGAGCTCAATATATTTTTCATTCCTTTTCTTAAACAAATTGTCGTACATCACAATTTCATACTTTTTTTTGTAATAATAACAAAGGAACATTAATGAAATAATAATTTATTTTTACGCCTTAGCCTCTCCATCCAAAATTCTTCTAGGGCAGTTTCAAAACCTGCAAAACAAGAAACGAGAACCCGATAAGTAAACCTAAATAACAACATAATCCGAAACAATGAGATAGATGATTTGAAAAACTTACTAATAATAATCAATTTTTGTTGGGTGACTCTCAATATTCGTTGACAAAAGGGAGGATGGCGGATTGCTGTTCTTGGTCTGAGGCGGGCGGTCGACCGCATGGTGGGAGGCCTGTGATTTGCGGTCAGCCGCATGGTGCGGTCAACCGCATGGTGGATGGGCCGGGCTTGGTTGGATTACGGCGGGCTTGGTTGGTTTACGGGCTTCTCTATGGTGTTGGCCAAATCCCAGGCGGGTGCCTGGGCTTCTTGGGGCAGGCGCTTCGCGTCGTCAATTGCTGGATCGTGGGCTGGGCTTTGGCCGAATCTCCTTGGTTGCTGCTTGGTGATGCCCTAGTTATATATATTGGTTTTTTGTCATTGTTTTCTCCTTGTGCCGTGATCTTGAGAGAGAGAGAAACAAGCTTAGATTTATTCACTATTGTATTGTGAGAGATTGTGAGATTGTGTGATTGTTTTTCACCTTGATCATCTCCTTGTACTCTTCTTGATTATAGTGGATTGATTCTCCGTCGCCCGTGGACGTAGCCAAGTTGGTGAACCACGTAAATCTCTTGTGTTCATTGTTTTTCCAATTTTGTTTCGTATTTTTATTGTTCTTGCTATTATTGTTATTTTTGTGCTTGCATCTTTATCAACCTAGCAATTGTGGTTGGGACCAAAATCCTAACAATTGGTATCAGAGCTCCGGTTTGTGGATCTTGTATTGCTTATTGGTAACGATGTCTGGGAAGTACGAAATTGAGAAGTTTAATCGCAAGATTAACTTTGGGCTATGGCAAGTAAAGATGCGAGCAATCTTGGTGGGTAAAAATTGCGTCAAGGCTTTGCTTGGGAAGGCGAAGAAACCGGCAAACTTGACGGATGCACAGTTTGACGACATGGACGAGAAGGCTTTATCTCTCTTACAATTGAGCCTCAAAGATGAGGTATTGAGAGGTTGTGGAAGAGAAGACTGCGGCAGGGCTTTGGCTTAGGCTTGAGCAATTGTACATGACCAAGAGTGTTAGTAACAGGTTGCTACTATTGAAGAAACTCGAGGAGTGTAAACTCAAAACGGGTGAGTCCTTGGAGAAACATCTTGATGAATTTGATGGCTTGGTCATGGACTTGAAGAATGTCGATGTCGAAATTGATGATGAGCAATTGGCGGTAAAATTGCTTTGTTCTCTACCTTCGGAATACATGCACTTTCGCGAGACGCTTTGTATGGCAAGGAAGAGATTGCTTTGGAAGAGATCAAGACCGCTTTATTAAGCCGTGAGGTTATTGAGACGCACTTGACTTTCCCAAGTGCTGAATCTCAAGGTGAGGGTTTAATTGCTAAAAGCGGTAAGAGGAACGGGAAGGGGTCAAGTTCAAGGTTTAAAGATGTGGTATGTCATGGTTGCAAGGAGAAGGGACACATTCGGAGAAATTGTCCTAACCGAGGAGGTAAAAGGAATGATGATACAACCGCTAAGGCCAAGGGTGAAGTTGGGGTGGTGCTTGAAAACACCAGTGATGACAGTGACTGTGATGCACTTACTGCTTGTGATCCGGGTACCGAAATTCGTGATAGTTGGATTTTGGATTCGGGTACATTCTTATCATATTAGTCCCAATCGGGCATGGTTTTGTTCATATAAGGCCGCTAGTGGAGTAGTTTTGTTGGGAATAATACTGCATGCGAGGTTGTTGGTATTGGGGCTATTAAGGTTAAGATGTTTGATGGAGTAGTGCGGAAATTGCAGAATGTCAGGTATGTTCCTGAACTGAAGAAGAATATGATTTCTCTAGGCACCTTGGATAGTCTTGGGTATAGTTTATCCATTGCTAATGGCGAACTATCGGCTATTAAAGGTGATTTGGTGGCATTGAAGGGAAAGAAGGTGGGGACATTGTATAAGCTTCTTGGGTCTACGGTTGTTGGTGATGTATCTATTGCAACGGGGTCAACGATTGAGGCTGAGGTTACTCAACCATGGGACATGACATCGGGTCACATTGGCTTGAAGAGATTGACGTAACAACTGGAGTGAGTGGTTTTCGGTTATGGAATCCTATTGCGTCTAAGTTCCCGATTGGTAGAGATGTTGCTCTACGTCTCCATGAGAAGAATTGTTCGCGTAACGGGTATACAAACAGTGGAGTTAGTTGGAGATAACTCAAAAGGTGTGGAACGTGACTTGGATGCCGTTGACTTGTTCGATGAAGCGACTCCAATTGAAGCTCCAGTTCAAGAGGAGGAGACCAACATGCAGGTGGAGACTACCATTGTTTTTGGTAGAGTTCGATATGGTTTGGAGGAGATGGTGGCTTATGCATTGTCCGCTGCGAGAAAAGTAAGTATGCATAAATTGATTTCTTTCAATGAAGATATATCGTGTGATAAATCTGCTATGTGGTCGGTCGTTGTGAATAAAGAGATGGTATCTCTTATTGAAAGTCAGACATGGGAATTTGTTAGATCACCACCAAATGAGGTGTTAGTCAGTCACAAGTGGATCTACAAATTCAAAGGGGGTATCCCAAGGTTTGGGGTAGACTACAATGATATTTTTTCACTGGTTGTTAGACACTTATCTATTCACAGCTTGTTGAGCATTGTGGCAATGCGAGATCTATTTCTTGAGGTGGAGATCTACATGCGCCAGCCTGAAGGGTTTGTTGTCGAGGGTAAGGATCATGTTTTCCTGTTAGAGAGGTCCTTGTGTGATTTGGAGCAGTCAACTCGACAGTGGTATAAAAGGTTCGACACTTTTATTGTTACCCATGGTTATGCTAGAAGTGGATATGATTGTTGTGTTTGCTTGATGGTTTGTAGTGATGGCATATTGATTTATCTTGTTTATGTCGATGACATTCTTGTGGCTGCGATAGATATCAATGATGTTTGCCGGGTGAAATGGTTATATTCTTTAGATAGTCCCAAGTCTAAAGATGATGTGTCACGGGTTCCGTATTCATATGCTTGTGTGGGCATTGTGTATGGCAAGAACAGTGATGGTTGTATTGGGTATGTTATGACTACAACGGAGGCGGTCATGTTGACAAAGCCGGGTTCGAAGGTTTCGATTGCTAAGTTCAAGAAGTTCTTGGACTTAGTGGGTGTTACTAGTCATTGATGCCCTTCGGGGCTTGGCGACGGAGAAAGAGATGTTCTCTTGGATATAGCTTGTTTCGGAATTGATCGTCAAGGTGGAGAATTGTTGGGTGACTCTCAATATTCGTTGACAAAAGGGAGGATGGCGGATTGCTGTTCTTGGTCTGAGGCGGGCGGTCGACCGCATGGTGGGAGGCCTGTGATTTGCGGTCAGCCGCATGGTGCGGTCAACCGCATGGTGGATGGGCCGGGCTTGGTTGGATTACGGCGGGCTTGGTTGGTTTACGGGCTTCTCTATGGTGTTGGCCAAATCCCAGGCGGGTGCCTGGGCTTCTTGGGGCAGGCGCTTCGCGTCGTCAATTGCTGGATCGTGGGCTGGGCTTTGGCCGAATCTCCTTGGTTGCTGCTTGGTGATGCCCTAGTTATATATATTGGTTTTTTGTCATTGTTTTCTCCTTGTGCCGTGATCTTGAGAGAGAGAGAAACAAGCTTAGATTTATTCACTATTGTATTGTGAGAGATTGTGAGATTGTGTGATTGTTTTTCACCTTGATCATCTCCTTGTACTCTTCTTGATTATAGTGGATTGATTCTCCGTCGCCCGTGGACGTAGCCAAGTTGGTGAACCACGTAAATCTCTTGTGTTCATTGTTTTTCCAATTTTGTTTCGTATTTTTATTGTTCTTGCTATTATTGTTATTTTTGTGCTTGCATCTTTATCAACCTAGCAATTGTGGTTGGGACCAAAATCCTAACAATTTTAATTATTCCAGCGACGGGATTAGCAATAGTTGCAAATGCTTCTCTAGAGAGATCAAGAGTTCCACCACATCCTGGACAATGATCTACAATTGTCACCCTCACGCTCTGTCCAGTACAAGGGTGAGGCACGGGATTTGTGGGACCGGTGCAGTTAACTGTGAACACGGTACCACAGATGGCTCCATTATTCCACAACGGATCACTCGCTGCAGCTACCCACACCCCATGGTCCTGGCTACCATAACATGCCGAAGCTGCATGCACCAAACATTCACAGTACAATCAGACTCTAGAACCCAACAAAATAAATATGTAGGTTAATTATCAAACATAAAGAGTACGTGGAGGAGAAAGGGCGAAATACTCACGAACATAGCTATTGTAGAAAGTAGCAGTCCCTGGTGTAGCGGAAACCATTGACAGTAGGCTGGAAATGATGCCAACGACGAAAATAGCCTTCATTTCCATGGCTTTGCTTCAAATTAAGGCTTTAAACACTTTGTTAATCCAATGCCTTAATGCATCTTACTCATAGGGTCCATTACATTTTTATAGGTGATGATCAGAAGCAATGAGGGTTAAGTTGGATAATTACCATAGTTTTGGTAACTAATTAATTATGCAACTTTTAGTTATACAAAATTAATTACATGATATAATTATTTACTAAAAACAACTACTCTTATGTTCATTTCGAGAATGATTTTGGATTTCATAATCTAATCCGTACGTTTTGCCTGGTTCAAAATTGGAATATAATTAACTCAAAGTAAACTTATCAGTATGAAGATAATACATTGATTAACTGTTCTTCCATTTTTGGTCCAAAAAAATAAAATAATTAAAGACATTTCTTCTATTTATAATGAACTTGGTTGGATATAATTATATTTTAGGCCAAAAAGCATAATACAGTAGCAAAATTTACATAATAAAGTATGTTAATGAATATTGTGAAGGTAAACCTAATTTAAAATGACAAAATTTATAGTTTATTCTCATATTGAATATGTTTAAAAAATTGTACTTTTTATACTTAATCTAACAATAATATCCACAAAGCTAACATCGATTGATATGTGTACACAATAATTCTGAACCTAAATAATTTGTCTCACTTTTAAAATTTAGCTACATTTATAAGAAAATTGACACTTTTGAGTTTTAAATAGTTAAATTTTAGACGAAATTGAACAAATGTGCACGACACGCGACTTTTTAAAGGGGTAATTTGGTTATTTCAATAGGTGCGTGTAAAAGTAAGCAAAAGACAGGTTACAGAATTGCAACTTGTTCGTAACTTTTCTTTTATCCATTATTTTCTCATTAATTAAATTTATACTTATCATTTAATAAAATAATTCATTAAAAATCTTAATAATCATAATTTTTAATAAATACACCACCACAATATTTTAATAATTAATAATAAAATTAGATTTTAATATTTATTTATCATACTAAAAATATTTTATTATAATAAAAACTACTATTATTAGTTTTAATTTTTTTTTTCGAAATATGCAACAAAAACCACCACCACACCATTACTATTGCCAGCGAACTCACCATCGTCGCCACCTGAATACAATTTCCTTGATACCTTCACCGTCATATCAACAACCACTTTTCTTTCTTTGTAATTTTATTGAATGCACAAATTCAAGCCCAATCTTTCTCTCACCCCTCCCTTCGTTATTGAATCAAATTTCAACCCCATCACCATCAACAGTTAATACACACCTTCACAATTAACCTCCCAGCACTCACTGGTCAAACACAATGACAAAAACTACTACTCGATTTCAAAATATCTAGGGCTCTAATTCAACTGAATTGACAAAAAAAAAAAGAAGCAAAAATTCAAGCACCAACCAGTCGATTCAATTATCCATTTTGTTTTCACCCAATTAGAGCTTTGATTCAATTGACCCAAGATGAGAATCGAAGGGAGAGGAAGATGGCGGAAATAATAATTGAAGTGGGAGCAATGGTAGGGCGGCGGTTGGAGTAGGGGCAACAATAGGATGAAAATAACCAGAGAGAAGGAACAACAAGGAAGTAGACGGTTTGAGTAAAAAGGTGATGTAGAGAGAAGCGGAGGCGGGGAGGTGGAAGGGTGGCTAAGAAGGTGGAGTTTGGAAGGGCGATTTAGTGGGTGGAAATTGAAAAAGTGTCCGAGAAGAAAAGGAGGGGTTACAGTTAATTGAGAGAAAACTGCGCTCTTATGTCGCCGCCAGATCCGAAAGATGTAAAGATGTTGGTGGGGAGGGGAAAGGGTGTGGAAGAGTGAAGGGGGTGGGGGCGGTTGGTGTTGAAGAGAGAGGGACGAGGTCGACGATGGGGTGGGATGGGCCGAAGGTGGTCGTAGGGTGGGATTTGGGGGAGATGAAGGTAGAAGAAAATGAGTGTTTATGATTAATTTGGTATAATCTATTTTCCTGCGAAATGACAAAAGTGCCCCTTAAAAAGTCACGTGTCGTGTACTTGTTTTCAATTCGTCTAAAATTTAACGATTTGTTAGTTTTTACAACAGATTGCAACAATATGACAAATTTAGGAATCAAATTGGCACTTTTTAAAACTTAGCTAGGGTATTGCAACTGTGTGAAACTCGGGTTATCAAATTGCAATTTGCCCAAGATGCATAGGAACAAATTGTCTTTAAAGAGGTTCCTATCTTGGTAGCTAACACCACCCCTAACAACACCATGATATATTTAGTTTGTCGGGCTCAATGTAACTCCATCCACCACTATCTGCAACCACCTCCCCATGCACCACCACCATCATGGAAATGGCAGGAGGTGGTGGAAAACGGTGGTGGGATGTGGTGGGTACATGCAGCAGTGGTGGTGGGTGGAGTAGCAAATGTTGGTGGTGGTCGGCAATGGTGGCAAGTGGTAGTGGCGGGTGGAGAAGAATAACGTAATGCTTGTTAGATATATATGTTATATTAACGCTTTTATTTATTAGGGTTACATTTGAAAATTTTAGTCATACTTTTTTGTAAATTATTAAAGCATGTTAGGAAAAATTAATAATTAAATAAAAATGTGGTTAATATTCTTAATTTATTATTAATACGCATGTCACATTAATTTGTTATGTTGAAGGTTAAAGTGATATTTAGATCACACTATGAGTGTCTATTTTGTGATTTACCCTTTAAAATTTCGTGGATGCAACAAACAGTAGCAATTTTGCAATTTATCCTTTTAAATTCTGTGAATGCAATAAACAAAATAGATGGGAAAAGTTGTCTCTTATAATTAAATCTTGGTAAAGATTGAAGATAGCCTTCTCAAGAGTCAAGATAGATCAAAACAGAGAGAGAGAGAGAGAGAGAGAGAGAGAGAGAGAGAGAGAGAGAGAGAGAGAGAGAGAGAGAGAGAGAGAGAGAGAGAGAGAGAGAGAGAGAGAGAGAGAGAGAGAGAGAGAGAGAGAGAGATTCATACTTATAATGAACTTTAAATTGGCATCAATATTTGAGAGAGAGAGATTCATACTTATTATAATGAACTTTAAATTGGCATCAATATTTGGTCAAAGTTAATTTGTGTTGATCATCAAAAGTCAAATGTGAAAAATAAAATGAGACGGAGGGGAGTAACTGAAAACTATGGGTGGTTTTGTTGGTATACCTTGTTATTATAATCAATCTAATATTCTATAAATAGAAATAACAATAACAGTAATTACAATAATATTTAAATCAAAATCAGATTATAAAACAAATAAGGCAAATTTCGGTGCGCCAAGCGCTCCCCGCCAAGCGGGGGTTGGGAGAGGGAACCATTTGCTAGAGCCTTTCCCTGACAATTGCCAAGAGGCTGTTCGCCAAGGTTCGAACCCGTGACCTTATGGTCACCAAAGGAGCAACTTAGGACACTGCCAAGCAGACCTCACTTTAAAGAATTTGTAGAATTTTCAGTTTAGATTATAAAACAAATATAAACTGAAAATTCTACAAATTCTTTAAAGTGAGGTCTGCTTGGCAGTGTCCTAAGTCAGAAATTCGTCTCCGCTTCTGACGTCTGGCTTGAAGATACAACACTTTGAAACAAGTTCTCGCAGAAGAACTTGTCCCTGACGAATATATGAAAATACTTTCTTTAGAGAGAGAAGGGTGGAAGGAAGAAGATGAATTTTCACTTCAAGAAAACTGTCAAATAGCGATGGACCAAATTCTGTCGCTATTAGCGACGGAATAGCGAAGGAATAACGACGGAAGCAAAATAAAATGAAAAAATCAGCTATCGACGGATTAGCGATGGATTTTAGTGACAGACATGAATCTGTCACTAATCCGTCGCAATAGTGGCGCCAAAAAAGCCCGCCCATTTAGCGACGGATTTAGCGACAGAATAACGACGAATTACAAAATTTTTAACGACGGATTTTTTTTGTCACTATATAAATAAAAAATAAATAAATATTTTTTCTTTTTAAAATTAGCGACGGATTTAGCGACGGATTTTACAAAAATAAATTACCGACGGATATTTTTTGTCGCTAAATAATAAAAAATAAAAAATATTTCTCTTTTTAAAATACCGACGGAATAGCGACGGATTTAGCGATTTTTTTAAAAAAAATTCTTTTTTCATTTGTTTATTTTTTTTCTAACTTTTTTTATATAACTTTTTGAAAAAAACTTCAATACTAAAAAATGTCCAAAATATTTATTTATATTCATAAAAAATAAAAAAATAATACATTTATAAATAAAAATTAATGAATTTTACCCGACCCTGATTTCTTTATTATACTTTCATTTGTTTATTTTTTCTAACTTTTTTTATATAACTTTTTGAAAAAAACTTCAATACTAAAAAATGTCCAAAATATTTATTTATATTCATAAAAAAAACCTATACATTTATAAATAAAAATTAAAGAATTTTACCCGTCCCTGATTTCTTTATTATACTTTCATTTGTTTATTTTTTTCTAACTTTTTTATATAACTATTTGAAAAAAACTTCAATACTAAAAAATGTTCAAAATATTTATTTATATTCATAAAAAATAAAAAAAACTATACATTTATAAATAAAAATTAAAAAATTTTACCCGTCTCTATACTCTATACCATATATCCTAAACCCTAAACCCTAAATCCTATACCCTATACCCTATACACTATACCCTATACCCTATACCTTATACCCTATACCCTATACTCTATACCCTATATACCATATACCCTATACCCCATATACTATATCCTATATCCTATATATTATACCCTATACCCTATACCCTATACCATATACCCAATACCCTATACCCTATACCCTATACACTATACCCTATACCCTATATACCCTATACCCTATACTCTATACCCTACATACTATACCCTATACCCTATATACTATATCATATACCCTATACCATATACTATATATCCTATACCCTAAAATACTATACCCTATACCCTAAAATACTATACCATATACCCTATACCCTATATACTATACCCTATATCCTATATACTATATACTATACCTTGTACCCTATACCCTATATACTATACCATATACCCTATACCCTAAAATACTATACTCTATACCCTATATATTATACCCTATACCCTATATGCTATACCTTATACCCTATACCCTAAAATACTATATCCGATACCATATACCCTATAGGGTATAGGGTATAGTATATAGGGTATAGGGTATAGGGTATATGAGGTTTATGGTTTATGGTTTATGGTATATGAGGTTTAGGGTTTAGGGTATAGGGTATATTGAGATAAATATTTTAGACTTTTTTTGGTAAGAAAGTTTTTTAAAAAATTTATATAAAATAAGTTAGAAATTAACTAAATAAATGAGGGACAGACAATATCCTTCACTATGCATATTTTTTTTATTTTTTTTTTGAATAGAGATAATTGTTTTAGACTTTTATTAGTAAGAAAGTTTTTTTCAAAAAAATTATTTAAAAAAAATTAGTTAAAAAATTGATATTAGACATACTACTTTAACTAAAATTTTGGATAAATCAAATAAAATCATGTAAATATTTTAGATAACTTTTTTGTAAATTTCAGTAAAAAAATAAGTCTAAAATATTTTTTTCTAGTCAATAAAAAATAATAAAAATTACTAATTATTATTAGTACTATTATTAATATTAATTAATTAATCAATTATATAATTAATAATTCATTAATAAATATTATTGATAATAAATATTATTATTATTGATATTAGGCATAATATTATTTTATAGTTTAAACTATTATTATTATTATTAATAATTTTTTATATAAATTATTATTATGTTATTACTAATTATTATTGTAGTACTAAGCATTTACATTTATTATACAATTATTATTATTAAATAATTTTATTAGATTTTTAATGAATTAAATATTTTTTCAAAAAAAAAATTAAGTGTCATTATTATCATTTATTATTAAGTCATTGTATTTCACTTGGATTTCCATCTTAGCCATTTATAATAACACATTTAAGTTGAATTCAATGGCTCACATTTTAACAAACTATTTCACTTGGATCACCATCTCAACCATTCATTCATATTAAATCAATGGTCCAAATTTCTTACTCACACACTTTCAATCCTCTCACAAAACAAAACCATACCCTCTCTTATTTTCTTCTAAAAAACAAAACCCTTTCCTCCTCAATTTCTCTCTCTCTCTCTCTCTCTCTCTCTCTCTCTCTCTCTCTCTCTCTCTCTCCTGAGACCCATCAGGTCCATCACCGGAATCCATGGTTGCCTTCCTCATCTCCTATTTTCTTCCACAAAACAAAACCCCTCCCTTTCCCCATCAATTCGACTCTCCCCCTCGAATAATTCATGACTGCGTTCCTCATCTTTTCTTTCCCCAACCCACGCCACTACCCTTCATCGTCTTCGGCGACGGCAACGGTGTCTCCGCCCCATCGTCACTTTCTCGACTGTGCCGCTTCTCTACCTACCCTCACGCCCTCCCCAACGCCGTCTTCGCCACAGATCTGGGTCATCTCCGTCTCATTCTCTCACCAAAACCTCCTCCAGAAAGAATCACTTTAATATTTCCAGTAATAAACTCATCTTCAAACATAGCAATGGTGGTTGCGAGGTCCGGAAAAGCTCACCCCGTCAATGTTGTCCTTGGTGATAGTTAGGATTCTCAAGTATTACGGGCTTCACTGGTTTCACCCGAAGGTGAACTTACTTGGTTCTTGGACAGTGCCGGCACTTCTAAGCCGTAGGAGCATGTCCTAGTTTCAGTGTAATGTGAGTTTTTGTTTTAACCGAGTCTTGGCCTCTTCCTTGGTTTCTCTTTGTTGGGATTAACTTGTAAGGGATACTTTTATTCTATTTTTGTTTAGAATTGATGGGTTTGATTTTTTGGTGTTGTTGTTAGTGATGGTGGTGATAGTAGAGGGATGGTGGCGCCGGTGATTGAGACGGTGGTAGGGTGGTTGGTGGTGGTTGATGGTGGCAGATGGTGGTTGTGGTATAAGGGAAGTTTAAGGGACTGATTTAACAATAATTGAACATAAGGGACTGATTTAAAAATATTTACAAAAAATTATATATATATATATATACTCCCTCCGTCCCGCCGACTTAGGACTTTTGCCATTTTGGGCGTCCCACCCGACTTAGGACGGCCCAAAATGGAAACCTTAAATCACTATTCTCTCCACTCATTCTCTCTCCAACATTATTTTAATACTCACAACACCATTATAATTTACTATTCCCTTCACTCATTCTCTCTCCTATTTTTAAATTACATTCACAACATTTACCTTTTCCTTAATCCCCGTGCCATTTCAAAAAATCCTAAGTCGGCCGGGACGGAGGGAGTATATATATATATATATATATATATATATATATATATATATATATATATATATATATATATATATATATATATATATATATATATATATATATATATATATATATATATATATATATATATATATATATATATATATATATATATATATATATATATATATATATATATATATATATATATATATATATATATATATATATATATATATATATA
The DNA here is from genome assembly GCA_022495995.1 of Adenophora triphylla var. japonica. Classification (NCBI taxonomy): domain Eukaryota; kingdom Viridiplantae; phylum Streptophyta; class Magnoliopsida; order Asterales; family Campanulaceae; genus Adenophora; species Adenophora triphylla. The sequence goes on from JAFEMH010006431.1 coordinate 92,295, forward strand.
TATATATATATATATATATATATATATATATATATATATATATATATATATATATATATATATATATATATATATATATATATATATATATATATATATTTAAATTTTTTTAATAAAAAATATCAAATTAGTGACGAAAATATCCGTCGGTAATTTGGTATATCAAAAAAAAAAATTGAAAAAAGAAATTTTTAAAAAAATAATAAAAATGTGAAAATATATAAAAAATTTTAGCGACGAAAATTTCCGTCGTTAAATCTGTCGCTAATACAATCAAAATTTGTCGTCCCTTTCTCAACATTAGCGACGAATTTTTTGACTTTAACGACGGAATAATCCGTCGTTAATTTAACGACGGAATAATCCGTCGTTAATTTAACGACGGCTCAAAAATCTGTCGCTGTAATTTAACGACAAGGTTTTAACGACGGAAAATTTCCGTCGCTAAATGACTTTAGCAACAAATTTTTGGCTTTTAGCGACGAATTTTTCCGTCGCTAAACCTGTTTTTCTTGTAGTGTTTTTCGTATTTCTTTATACAATCAGGGTCTTGTTTATATATGACAACCTTTTTCAATCTGACCAATCGCAACCTTTCAATTTCAATTTTGAAAAGTTACAACATTTCAGACATAACTACCAGACAGTTATAAATGTCTAAACAGGTTTTCTGATTATTATCCAGAACTAGAAAATAATTTTTTAAATAATATTAAAAAAATTAATATTTATTTGCAAAAATTAAATCACTTAAGTAACCCATTTGATTGCCAAGATTCGAGCTTTATGTTTACAAAAACCTGTATCATGGGGCTATGCCCATGACTTTTATCCGTCTCGAAAAGAGCTTCGATTTGTTATGCGGTGCATTCCGTGGTTCATCCGGAATAAAAAATTATGCTCATTTTAGCGCACACACATAAATTTCACTAAGAGCTCTATTTTTTCAATAAACATCTTTAACTTTCATCTTTTATCACACAAGTCCACATAAGTTCCAACATACCTATTGTATTTTGCTTATACCATCTAACAACCAAGTATGATTTGATACACGAAAATATGTACCGGTACCAACCACAAAAGTCGGTATACCAAGTTTAATTTATTGGTACGGTTAGTACTCGATTGATACGGTTGGTACTTGACATATACCAAATATAAATGAAGACAAAAAAATGTATTGATATATATTTTTTGTTAGATTTTCTATCTATTATAAAGAGAAAACACATTTCTAAGATAAAAAAGTGGTCTCAAACACAAATTATAAAGTCTTGAAACTAAAGAAAAGTAGTACAACAAAAGTCTTGAAAATTAAACAATCGCAAAAGAGAGAGAAATCGACTTGTTGTTGAGTTTCGTATAGAGAGATTGATGAAATTAAAATTTTAGGAGACAGGACAACTGCAGCTTAGGATTAGATAAAGAAAACTATTTTTTTATATTATATATTTACATATAAATATATAATTTTTTATTTTGTATAAATAATGTCGATACACGATATGTCAACCAATGTCAATATTGTATACCATGTACAAATTTCAATTCCGTGTATATCCAGTCACCTTTAGATCTCTACTTAAGCTAGAATAGTCCCCTTATCTATTGATCTGCGCGCTGGAAGTTGGCTAGCAGTACTGAAAAAAATATTCTTAGATCATCTCCAATACTGTGCCAATTTCTTGCGCCATCACCAATTTAACGCGAAATTCAGCTCCAACAACAACGCCAAACCTGTCGCTATTTTGGCGATACATTGAAGAAGCGCCAAATTTGGCACAGATAATTCTTGCGCTATCCTTTTTTTTTTTTTTTGAATTTCAATCTGTTGTGAATATGGCCCTCCACACCCAAGCAAACCTACAAGAATAATAATCGCACACAAACCAAGCACAAGAAATCAATGAAAAACAGAAAAGAACACAAGAAATTGTTAACCCAGTTCACCAAATTGATTGGCTACGTCTGGGGGCACTACCAAGCCAGGATCTTGCACTATGTAATTAGAATTTTTGTTACAACTGAGTTGGGGGCGGAACATTGTTTATATATGACCTAGGGTAGAGTCCAAAACCTAAACAAACAAGGAAACTACGACTGTTGCTGAATCGGGCGGAGCGCGGCCGCCACTCCGCTGAAGCGGTCGCGCTATTGACGAGCAATACCAAACGCTGCCTCGGGCTCAGCGCGGTCGCCCTTCCACTCAGCGCGGTCGCCCTCGAAGATGTCCCTCCCGAGCACCATTCTCGGTACAAGAGCGAAGTCGCGCACATAGGCAGCGCGGCCGCTCTTGACCCCAGAAACCTGCTACTAAAATCTTCCCCTTTGCCTTGATGTCTAGCCCAATTGATCCTCTAACCCAACAATATCCCACCTAGAGATCAACCACACATATAAGCCCCGTATCCGTCTTCAACTCACCCTTGGTGTCCTCCTAGTGCTCACCTCGATCATGGTAGTGCCATCCTCCTCTCTCATTCTTCAAGCCCAATTGAAGCTTTGCACAGCTTCAATTTCTCAAGGTTCACAACCTTTGTCAACATGTCAGCCGGATTTTCCGATCCCAATATCTTCTCAAGCCACAAAGTCTTCTTCTCCAAGAGATGCCTGATGTAGTGAAACCTCAGTTCAATATGCTTCGTCCTCGAATGAAACGCCGGATTCTTTGCCAAGTGAATTGCGCTCTGACTGTCACTGTAGAGAATATTACCACTTCGCGTCTTCCCAAGTTCACCCAAGAAGTTCTCGCAGCCAAACCATCTCTTTACTTGCTTCCGTCATCGCCACATATTCTCGCTTCTGCAATCGATCGAGCCACGATCTTTTGTAACTTAGAAGCCCAGGAGATTGCTGTACCACCCAATGTAAACACATAACCCGTAGTACTTCTCCTTTTATCAAGATCACTTGATGCCAAGTCCGCATCAACATAACCCGCTAACACCACTTCCTTGCTTGAAAAACATAAAGCCTTACCAAATAGCATTCTTTCAAATAACGTAGGATCCACTTAACCGCTTCCCAATGTTGCTTTCTGGATTGCCCATGAACCTGGCCGACTACTTCCCACCGCATGTGCAATGTCCGGCCTTGTACACACCATTGCATACATGAGACTCCCCACGCTCGAAGCATATGGAGTTCTCTCCATCTTGTCACGCTCTTCCTTGTTCCTAGGCGAGTCCCTCTCGGATAGCTTGAAGTGCAAACCCAATGGCGTCCCCGTTGGCTTCGCCTCTTCCATACAAAACCTTGCTAAGACCTTTTCAACATATTCGATTGTGAAAGAACCAACTTGCCCGACTCCCTATTCCGATCAATCCGCATGCCCAAGATTTTCCTTGCCTCTCCCAAATCCTTCATCTCGAACCGTTCGACAACCGAGTCTTCAACCTCGTTTACCTCTCTACCGCTAGAGCTCCGCTATCAACATGTCGTCCACATATAACAAAGCAAGATAATATACCCATTGTCCGTGTTCTTGAAGTAGCAACAATGATCCGCCTCACATCCGATAAAATCAATGTCGTGTATGAATCCGTCAAATTTCTGTACCACCGCCTAGGAGCTTGTTTAAGGCCATACAAGCTCTTAGTCAATCTCGCAAACTAGCTCCTTGCCACCCTTAGACAAGTAACCCTCGTCGTACCATGTAAATCTCTTCCTCCAAGTCCCCATGAAGAAAGGCCGTCTTCACATCCATCTGTTCAAGCGGCAAGTTGTCCGCCACTACTATCCCTAACCATTCCGATAGTGGTCATCTTCACAACCGGAGTGAATACCTCGGTGTAGTCAATACCGTATTTCGTCAAACCCTTTAACAACCGGCCTTGCCTTGTAACGCTTGCTACCGTCTCCGCTTCCTCCTTGATCCCGTAAACCCATTTGTTATGCAAAGTGCCTTCTTCCCCTTAGGTAGTTCAATCTAACTCCCAAGTTTTGTTTGCCTTCAATGAGACCATCTCATCATCCATCGCAGCCTTTCCACTTATCACAAAGCACACTACGAATCGCTCCGCATAACATTCCGGTTCCCCATTATCTCGTCAACAACAAATAATAATTCGAAGGAGTATACCTGTCAGTGATCCACGCACCGCTTGATCTACGCAGCCGGAATTTTCTGCTCGGAGTACGTGGTTCATCTTCGCGACCTCCCGACCATGGTCAACATGAACCGCCCCGTTCCCACCCGAGTTAGGAACCTCCACCTCAACAATATCCGGTTCGAACTAGTATCATCGATGCCCCCTTTCGTCCTTGTACAATACCCGTTCATTCAATACCACATCTCGACTACGAATAACCTTATGGTTTTGATCATCCCAAAATTTATACCCGAAGTCATCCCCGCCATACCCAATAAATGTACACTTACCGTATTTAGCATCTAATTTAGTTCTCTCAACAGAATCAACATGAACATAAGAAACGCAGCCAACATATGCGAAGAAAGGACAGATTTACTCGCTTGCCACTCCAAGCTTCCTCTCGAATTCGTTTCCCAATGGAACCGATGGTCCCCGATTGATCAAGAAAGCCGCCGTGTCAACCGCATATGCCTGTAATGTCTTCTAAGTCCACACTTCAATCTCATACTTCTAGCCCGCTCATTCAATGTTCCTCTCGTTCATCCTCTCTCGCTACCCCGTTGAGTCATGGAGTCTTCTTTCGAGTCTTCCATACGAATACCATTCGCAAAGCACAATATTCCCTAAACTCACCGAGCTCATACTCCCCACCATTGTCTCCGATCTCAAGCACTTAAGCTTAAGTCCCGTTTCGATTCTCCACCAAAGCCTTCCACTTCGAACACCTCGAAAGCTTCATCTTTCCCTTTCAAGAAATAGACCCGCACCTTCCTTGTAGAATCATCAATAAAAGTCATGTAATATGACGCACCACCCAGAGATGTAACCGGAGATGGACCCCACAAGTCCGTGTGAACCAATTCCAACTTTGCTTCCCTCAATCCCCTACCTGTCCTCGAGAAATTATTCCTCCCTTGTTTGCCGAACATACAATCTTCGCAGATCCCCACGCTGATCGTCTTCAAACCCGTAGTAGACCCTTAGAACAAAGTACTTTCATCCCCGTCTCACTCATGTGACCCAATCGACAAGTGCCACAAATCAAGATCACCCTTCGCCGCCGCCACCGCAATACTATCCTTGGTGTTGTTCGCCAAATACAAAGTACCCTCCTTATTACCCCGAGCGATCTCACAATCCTCCTTGGTAATAACTCAGCCTCGCAGCCTCGAAAGTCACCTTGTAACCCTCTTCATCCAACCGCCCAACCGAAAGTAGGTTCTTTTTCAAACCCGAATGTGCCCGACCCCGTTCGCATGTAGAACCTTCCCGTCCGATGCTCCTATCCCGACATCCCCTTCCCTTGATTTCCAAAGGTTCGCCATCGCCTAGATAGACCTTCCCGAAATCACTTAGGAAGTGTAATTATCCATCTCTTCCTTATGCCCGCAAGAGTGGAATGATGCCCCGAATCCAACACCCATGATTCTAGTGCACTACTAACACTCGTAACCGCACATCGTCACCTTCGATCGCCACATTCGCCCGATTGCCCTTACGATTTGGACAATCCCTCTTAAAGTGTCCCAACTCCTTACAATAGTAGCACCGAACAGATCCCTTCGCAACCTTCGGTTTATCCTTGGTCTCATCGCCTTTGCCCTTACCACTCATTCCGTTCTCCCTTGATTCGGTTCTCCCTTGTTTGCTAGTACCCAGCTTCCCCCTTTACTAGTAGTAGCTAAAGCCGCTCCCGAAGTACTTGATGTCCCCAACTTTTTCATGCGATTTTCCTCACCTAAAAGAAAGTCTTTAACATCATCATATTTCAATTTTTCTTACCCGCCGAAGCGTTGATTGCGCCACCGTTCCGCTCCAACTTGCCGGTAAAGAAGCTAGCAACAAGCATGCATGAACCTCGTCATCGAACTTGATCTCCACCGCCGTCAATGAATCTATGACGTCCATAAATTCATCGATGTGCTTAGCCAAGGATCCTCCTCTCTGCATCTTGAGACTACCCATCTTGCGTATCAAATCAACCTTATTTGCAGCAGACGGAGTTTCAAATCTCTCAAGAAGATAATCCAATAGCTCCGCGGTTGTCGCCTTCCCGGTAGTCTTCGCGATCCACTTTGACAAAGTAGATCTAACCACCCCTAAAGCCTTCCGATCCACGAGTTCCCATTCTTCCCGATCTTCATCTTCCGGTTTGACACCCTTCGTAGGCTTGTAGAGATCCTTGTTGTACAAGAGATCCTCGATCCGCATCCTCCAATATCCGTAGTCGACCCATCGAATTTCTCCACCGCTTGTTTGTCCTTGCCCATTCTTGATTGCTTGGAACAACTCCTCGATCCTAAACCAAGAGCTCGATAATAGCTGTTGTGAATATGACCCTCCACACCCAAGCAAACCTACAAGAATACATCGCACACAAATAGCACAAGAAATCAATGAAAACGAAAGAACACAAGAAATTAGCCAACCAATTGATTGGCTGCTCGGGCACTGACCCGAGCAGATCTGCACTATGTAATTAGAATTTGTTACAATGGTTGGGGCGGAACATTGTTTATATATGACCTAGGGTAGAGTCCAACCTAAACGAAACAAGGAAACTTCATTTATCGAATCGGGCGGAGCTGCCGCCACTGCTTGAGCGCGGTCAGCAGTTGGCAGCAGCACAAACGCCAGCTGGCTTGAAGCGCGGTCGCCACTTCCGCCGCGCGGCCTCGAAGATGTCTTTCCAGCACCATTCTCGGGTCAAGAGCGGCCGCTGCCGCATGCGACCGCGACCGCGCTGCACCGAGAATGGTGCTCTGGGAGGGACATCTTCAGCGCGCTGCGCTGAGTGGAAGGGCGACCGCGCTAAGCGCCCGAGGCCGGCGTTTGTATTGCTGGCCACATAGCGCGACCGCGCTCGCACAGGAGCGGCCGCGCTCCGCCCGATTCAAGAACAGTGAATTTTCCTTGTTTGTTTAGGTTTTGACTCTACCCTAGGTCATATATAAACAATGTTCCGCCCCCAACTCATTGTAACAAAAATTCTAATTACATAGCGCAAGATCCTGGCTTTGTAGTGCCCCCTGCACGTAGCCAATCAATTTGGTGAACTGGTAACAATTTCTTCTTCATTCTTTCTCTCTTTCTCGTTTTTCTCTCTTCTCTCTCTCTCTCTCAGGTGCGATTATTCTCTCTCTCTCTCTAGCTCTCTTGGCCATATCTCAATCTCTCTCTCTCTCTCTCTCTCTCTCTCTCTCTCTCTCTCTCTCTCAATTGGTTGATTTGCATCGTGGATCTATAAGCTTTTAAATTATTTTTTTAATTACTAAATTCCTCCTTCATCTCAAAATGAATTATCAATTTTTTTAGGGGTTTTTACCAATAAATTCTTGAGATAGGGTTGTATTTACCAATAAAAATATAACATTTCAAATTTTATCTTAGGATTCCTGGGTTGAAATCAAACCCCCGTAGAGTCCCTGACCTTCTTTATTATAATTATAAATGTCAAAACTGCCCCCACCTCCCCCACTCAAACGCACGCCATCACTCTCCCCGACTTCTTAAATAGTGTCGGTAAATCGTCTCCTTCGACACAAAGACCAATTTCACCATCTCTCATCCAAAACTCGTACACACACATAAATATTATCAATAGAAAACAGAAAGAATCATGAATTCTCAAAAACAAAAAGAATCATGAATTCTTGATATTCCTTCTGTTAGAGTGTCACGATCAAATCGAGAAATTATCGATAACTGCTCTGACAGCCATAGTCTTGTCTATTCTATCAAATCTATAGTATAAATGGCACCCCTCCTTGCTACAGTACAATGAATAGTTTCAAATGTCAAATTTCTCATTTTGCCCTCTCTAAGTTGTCTCTTTCCCATTTTGCCCTTAATTTTTTTTTTTAAATTAAAAAAAAAAAAAAAACTTGTCCTCGAACACGGGCTTAATTACAAAAAAAATAAAAAAAAATGTATCCTTGAACACGGGCTTTTACTAGTATTATATATGAAACAATGGTTTCTTGAATTCTGCTCGTAAGTTGAAATATGACACTTTTCACGTTCTCATAAGAACCAAAAATTTGTACAAGGGAATCCCTACTCTCATGCACCAAATCAGTTTAGAAAAAAAATTACTCATGACATGTGGACACCCATAGTATTATCACACGAGTAGGTTTTGGGGGAAACTAGTTTCTCCCTAATATTATAAAAAGTCTTGTTTTAAAAATAACTTTCTTTTTGATTCTCAATTTGAAAGTTTGAAACAAAAGCACGTACAATTTTTTTTTAAAATCCCCCAAAATTTTCTGTTATCACACAGCATAAGCAATTGAGCTCATATTTGAAAATTGGACAGAATCATAAAATCCATGTGTTAAGGAGCAATGCGATAAACTCAATAATAAAATACTCCCTCCGTCCCACGTGAATACAAACTTATTTCCTTTTTGATCCGTTTCACGTGAATACAAACTGCCCAAAATGGAAATAAATTTATTATTTTATATTCACCCTACCCCACCCACTCATTCTCTCTCTTCATTTCCTATCACACAATTTATTCAACCAACTCCACTCATTCTCTCTCTTCATTTCCTACCACACATTTTCATTATCTTAATAATATTTCTTAATTATTGTGCCCGAAAAAATGGTTTGTAATAAGGTGGGATGGAGGGAGTATACTCCTTCGTTCCAAAAATTTATGAATTGTTTTTACATCCACTTTGAAATAGTATTCTCAGTTTATAAATGTAAAAATTATTATATAGTTATTTACATCAAAGTGAAATAGACTTTTCAGTTTATAAATGTAAAAATCATTATACAGTTATTTTACATCAAAACTGTGAAATAGACTTCTCAGTTTATAAATGTGAAAATCATTATACAGTTATTTTCATCAAAACTGTGAAATAGACTTCTCAGTTTATAAATGTGAAAACCATTATACAGTTATTTACATCAAAACTGTGAAATAGACTTCTCAATTTATAAATGTGAAAATCATTATACAGTTATTTTACATCAAAACTGTGAAATAGACTTCTCAGTTTATAAATGTGAAAACCATTATACAATTATTTACATCAAAACTGTGAAATAGACTTCTCAATTTATAAATGTGAAAACCAATATACAGTTATTTTACATCAAAACTGTGAAATAGACTTCTCAATTTATAAATATGAAAACCATTATACAGTTATATTCATGTGTGAACAAATGATAAATAATTTTTTTCAGATTTTTACAAGTGAAAACAATTATACAGTTATACTCATTTGAAATCATATCCATTTTTTATTAATCAAATTACTTTCGACATAAATCGGTTCGATTAAATTAGCATCCACCACCTATGGGAGTATGTGTTAATTGATTCAGACCCGTCCAAATCTTAATCCAAAATTATTATCTGGACTTAAAGATTCTGCACCTGATAAAATAATGCAATAAAAGCCCATGAATGAGAATCCTTCATTTTTAACTGTCCATTAGTCGGTCCATTATTTTTGGACTATGTCAGTATTTGTGTGTTCAGACAGTTTGGTCCAAAAAAAGATCAGGGATTTTTTGGCAAATTTTAATAATGTTAAAAGTAGTTTTTATTTGACTGGGAAATTAATTGGTCAAAGCCTCTTTTTTTTTTTTTATTTGAGATGGAGATGGTATATATTTTTAATTTAATATTTATTATTTATATTATGGAATTTGTTTTTTTTTTTTCATTTAAGCAAAAGTATCCAATTTTGTACCATTAATTTTTTAAACAAAATTAAAAAGCTTTGAACATATGTTAAATATTGAAGATGAAATAAAAAACAAGAATTAATTGTTCAACTTAGAGATGCCTTGATTGAACATTTATGGGATGAATATGTAAATTCAGATAATTAAATGTTCATCTATTATTGTCCCGTAACTTAATTTTTTGTTGAAATTGTATTTTGAAGCATTTTATTTTAATTATCTATTTTAATGTTTCTTCTAATAAATTTTTATTTTAAATTTATTTATTTATAGTTATTAATTGTCTTATTTAAGTTTTATAACATAGTATTTAATATAATGTAATTTGAATAATATTAAATATGATTAATGAAAAACATTTTAATTAAATGAAATAATAAGCATATACTGTAAAGATTCTTATTTGGTGCAAAATTTGAAGCAAACTGTTGGAGATGGTGTAAGATATTTGATGCTAAAATTGTACCATTTTAATATTTTGGGACAATTTGAAGTAAACTGTTGGAGATGGCCTTAGGACTTTCAGGCAACTCAACCTTTGCTTGTACGTACCAAGATACTAAGTCAATGTTTGGTGATGTCTTAATTTAAAACAGACTTGTTCAACATTGTTTCCATATCCTATAACATGTTTTTCTGAATTTTTTTATGTCATCACTCTTATCATTCGGGCCCACGTTTCTGACTTATTAACCTTTACGACGTTACAAACTAAGTAATTTATTCTAAGACGATTGGAGTAGGCTTTTAGTGCTTGATTTTCGTAACGAGCACGCTACTAAGAAACATTCAGCAATTAGGTATTCTATTGGAAACTTTCATCTGATAGGAAACATCCAACATGACCGGTAATCCTTAGTCAACCCTTTTGGAGTCTTGCTTGCTTGCTATTACCTAGAAATGAGTTATCTGGGACCTGTTCTGTTTGGTAATAACTCTCATTTTCGGGTCTTAATCGTGAGCGCTAAGTTTGATTAAACTTTTAATGTTGAATAATTCTCTATAAAAATATCAACTCAAATACCAATACAAATAATGGAGAATCAAGAAGACACCATGGTTGTGAAACCACAATCTCCTCTAAGCCTCACTGGTGTTCTTAGGGAAGCCTTGAAAACAACACTCAGAAATTGGTAAAGACGAGTACAATTTGCCAAGTAGATTGGTAAATACCAGTAATTTGCCAACCATACTGAAAACTCATTTTTATAATGGAGGAAATTAAAAATAGTATCCATACTGAAAACTCATTTTTATAATGAAGGAAATTAAAAATAGTATCCATCACCTTCATACTTCATATCCACACCCCTTAATCTTCACTTATTCATATTTACATTAGCATTATAGTATGCAATTTATTTAAGGCAAACTTTAAATAATATTGCTCAAGTGCTGCTGCTTGTTCTTGTTCCTAGCATCCCAAACTCCTCTTCTGCTGCAGACTCATATCCTTGCAACCTGAGAATTGAGTTGAGCCAATCCATTAAAGAAAGAAGCTCGATAAAATAATTTCACGATAATAGGAAAATAGTTGATCTGAAATATTACTGTGTATATTCGATGTTAATTCTTCCAGCATCGGGATTTGCAATCATGGCGAAGGCTTCCGCAGAAAGATCAATTTGGTCCGAGTTACATCCGGGACAAAGATCCACAACTGTCACATCTATGCCATTTCCCCTGCAAGGTTGTGGTATGCCTTGGTTTGTAGGTCCCGTACATCTAATTCGATACTTACGACCACACGCAGCTCTGTTCGCAAACAGCTGCCGATTCGCCGCTGCAATCATCACGCCACGATTTTCGAAACCAAAGCATGACGAGGCTGCCATATGTATAAATTAAACATTAATTAGTAAAAAAAATTCATGATGAAATTGCATAAATAAAAGTGAAATATATTGGAATGTTTTTGGTGAAAAGGGGAACAATTGTACTCACGGACGTAGGGTGGAGTATAGTAAGTGGCTTGGCCAGCAATTGCATGGGCAAGTGAGGCAAGGCATGCAACCATGCCTACCATCATTAGGACTCTAACTGCCATACTCATTTTGCTTAATTATTTTCCGGCCGGCTGATTGAACACTTCAGAGAAATTTATGTATATACTACTAAAAATGCCTGGTGAATTGTGAGAGTACATGAATGAACTGTCTCTCCTTTTATAGACTGAAGAAAAAAGTAAAAAAGATTGCACAATATTTTAGTTGTTTTATTGTTTGATGTAAGCAGCGAAAGGGAATAAGAAGATAAGTATTATTTATCTGTTGAATATCGCAAAAATACCGACACGCTAAATATCAAAATTCTATTAATCAATCACCAATTTTTGGAATTACTCATAATTCTATTATTATAGGGATCTTACGACTTCAAAAACAAGTCAAACACTTCTAAATACAATCCTACGTATACGATAACCTAATAGATCATTAATTTTTCAGAATTTTAATACTGAAAATACTAACTAATATTAAATTCACAAATAATAATAAAATAACAAGTAACTAAATTAAATTCATTGAACAGTATAAATCGAGATACGAACATGGGCTTGTCCGGGTCAGGCCCAAGTGGATTGGGCCATAAACATAATCCATCTCAAAGTTACGACATGGGTCTCTCGTACGTTCATCTCGGCACCAACAAGGCCGACCAAGGCTTACCGAGGCCCATCAAGCAAATATAAATGCCCCAACTATAAGGGCCGAGGAAACCTCCCTCGTATGCCGAGATCGCCTCCATTGAGGACGAGGTGCCTCCCTCGGCCTTCATGTGTCATAGCGGGCTCCACTTATTTCTTATTCCTTCCCCGACTCATCATGGACCGAGACGTCCATGTATCACGAGGAGAGAAAAGTTTGCACCTCGGCATATATTCATATGATGAGGAGACAAATTCATTCATCTCGGCATATCTGCATATCGGCATATCTTCTTATGACGAGGAAAGGAATTCATGCATCTCGGCATATCCTCATAAGCCGAGATAAGGAATTCACACCCCTCGGCTTTTCGGCAAGCAGTCTTAGCAATCCTATTTTAACAAGGATTAAGCAGTTATAATTCAATCAGGATTGTACCCATCTACATCAATTCAAGTCAAATAAGGACTCTCCAACAGATATAATTCCCATAATATTATGTCTTATCTCTTTACAGTCCAAGTTCTACATGGATTCTGTCAATCCATCATTATAAATACAAGCCATAATTTTCATATTCTGGTACGTTACTTTTATATTCGAAATTCAGTCAAATTAGTTTCTCTCTCTACAAACCGTGAACTTACTCTCACGCCGGAGGGCCTTCACCGGTGAAGCCCCGGCTTAGTTTACGTGTTTTTTATTATTTTCAGGCTAAGCAATCGTCGGCATGCCGATCGCTTGAATTTGGGCTGATTCGACATTTTGACAACACCATTTATATTTAGAGCAGGTCTGTTGAGAAACGCGTTTCTTCATAACTATGGAGAAACGTGTTTTTAATAGCCAGAAGCTATGCGTTTGATAACCAGAAAATAATTTCTGGATATCAGTCTCAAAGGGTTCTGGATATCCAGAAGCTTTGGAACGGATATCCAGAAGCCTTTGGGCAGATATCCAGAAAAAATAGATTTGAAGCCAAATCCAAAGCCAAGACCAGAAATGAAGGTTTCTGGCTATCCAGAAACCTTCAAATGTATATTCAGAAACCATCAAAATGAATATCCAGAAACATTTTGAAAGTTTCTGGATATTCATTTTGAAGGTTTCTGGATATCCAGAAACCTTCAAATGTATATCCAGAAACCATCAATGAATATCCGAAACATTTTGAAAGTTTCTGGTTATCATTTTGAAGGTTTCTGGATATCACTTTCATAAGCTTCTGGATATCCAGAAGCCTTGGCCTGCATTGTCGCGCGACAAGTCGGGCCCCATTTCTCCATAAGTTACGGAGAAACGCGTTTCTCCCCAGATTTTGTGTTATATTTATCCCAAAGTTCATCTTCATCATTGATCTCCATCATTGTTTGATTGTAAAAGTTATCGTGGTGTTTTAATTTAAAAAAAAAGGTTTAGAATTTGAATCTCGAGTAAAATCGTTAAAATTTAGCTGGGACAGAAATATATGTGATGTACGGTTCCTATAGTTTTTGTGGTGTCTCATATAAACCCGTTGGGTTTACAAACATTTTTTTTTTTTTGTTGTCAATGTAGAAAATATGCTGGTACCGACGAAGTATACGTTTGTTTGTACTACCACCCAAGTATTCGATATTAGCCATTCTAAATTTTTAAATAATTTTACTTTATGTTCCGTTTGGTTTGTTTAGACGTAAAACATTTTTCGGATAACATTTTTCGGAAAACGTTTTTCGAAAAATGTTTTTCTGTAAAAGAAAATGTTTTCCAAAAAATGTTTTACTTAGGAAGGGCGTAAAATGTTTTCGGTTGTTTGGTAAGGAAAATGTTTTACTTAGAAAATATTATTGATGATGCCAAATTATTATTATTATTATTATTATTATTATTATTGATGATGCCAAAATCGTCAAATCAGTCCAAATTCAAGCGTTCGGATGCTCCGGAGATTGCAAGGCCTGAAAATAAGAGAAAACACGTAAACTAAACCGGGGCGAGTCCGGCTAAAGGCCCTCCGGCGTGAGAGTAAGTTCACAGTTTGTATGTGAGAAACTAAATTGACAGAGTTTCTGTATCGTAAAAAGTAACCTACCAAATAATGTGCCATAGAGCTTGTATTTATAGGGATGGATTGATAGAATTCATGTTGAAGTGAAATTGTAAAGAGATAAGATATAATCCTAAGAGAATTATATCTGTTAAGGAGTCATTGTTTGACTTGAATTGGTTTTGGTAATTGTAATCCTGATTGGATCACGACTGTAGAATCCTTGTTTGATAAGGACTGTGTAATCTGCTAGCCAGAACGCCGAGGAGCAAGAGTGTTTTATCTCGGCATTCGTATATAAGCCGAGATGCATGATTCTGCCTCCTCGTCATTTTATGATTGGCCGGCATGTGAATATGTCGGGGTGAATGATTCTGTCTCCTCGTCACTTGAGGATATGCCGAGGTAAGAACTTTTCTCTCCTCGTCACTTTGGGATATCTCGGAGTACGATGGACCAAGTATGAAGATATAAGGGCGAGGTTGCTCCTCGGCCTACGAGGAAGATGTTCCTCGGCCCTAACACTTGTGTATTGGATTATGTTTATGGCCCAATCCATTTGGGCCCAACTCGAGCAAGCCCATGTTCGTATCTCGGTTTATACTGTTCAGTGACCCCCGACTTTCTAGCTTGGCTTAGGACGAGGAGAAAGTCATCTCATCCTCGGCTTACGGGATACGAACAGGTTTTACACGTGTCAAAGGCGCTTCAGTCCGTGCGTCGCTTCATATAACCGATGGTTAATACCATGATGATTACGCGTGGGCCCCAGTCCTATCATGCCTCGAAAGTTGTTACAAGCATTTAATGTTGGGGGCGTCATACCCGGTTACCCGTATTATTCTCGGGTTTGACCCGGTTTTGGAGGGTACAAAAGCTTAAACCCTTTTCATTTAAACCTTTACTTACCCAAATTATTTGAGAGCAACTAGCAAGGTTCAGGCGACAATACATTCCGGCGAACTTAGTTTGTTCGAACCCAGTTTCCGGCGAAGGTTTATTTTCCCGGCGGCGTTGATTTCGTTGTGATTCCGACCGTTCTTTCAAACCCAGGTATGGAATTCCTTCCCTTTTATGCATTCCGCTCTTGATTTTGATTTTTCTAGGGTTTTTAGGAGAAATTTTGAATGTGCCAAGAAAAATGAACCGCCATTGTTGAAGAATGAAGCTTTTCTTCATGAATTTCTGCTTTTAACTCTCAAACACTTCGAATCTTTGAATTTTTTGAATTTGGTATGAATTTCTTTGAATATTGAATGAACTCCCCCTTTAATCTTTGATTCCTCTTAGAAATGGCTCGTTCTTGGGACCATTCCCCCCGATTTCGTTATGGATATCACACCGGCAACCTGAGGGTTTATCGTAGAGAGAGAGGTCCATGGTTGATGCTGAACTTGGATGACATAGGAAAGATGTTAAGGAGTTATGGCCATACACGGATGTTCATCCAATACCCAGATAAAACAAGGATAGACCGAATTGATTCCTCGACTCGTAGTGTAGTGTTGCTTACAACTAGGGCCGAGATAGTGGAGCACGTCGAACTATTCTATCCTTCCTCTAATCACATATTTCGCGAGCGTCTGAGTGGTAAGGCTCCCTCCTTGGCCTTTCTATAATGACGAGGAGGGGTATCTCCCTTCCCCGTCTTAAGATCAGCCATTGACGAGGTAACTAATTTTGTCTCCTCGTCTTTTTGCAGATATGACGGGTAGAGAAGGAGAGACCTCCTCGTCCCCCCGAATTGTCGATGCTTTTGTGGATGGCGCCCAAGTCGAGGGCAGTAAAGGCCGAGGAATGGGAGGCCGAGGTGGAAGGCAACGACGAGAGAGGCCTCCAAAGGCCGGGGACCCCATGCTCGAAAAATTGTACTCCACGTACGGGGTGAACAAAGCCGAGTATAAGTTAACTTATATTGGCAAACCCAATCTGAAGACAAAAAAGGAGGAGACGAGCTTCTACTACAATGAAGACTACATCCACTTCTATTTCAAACAATTTCAACAGGGGCTCCGTCTTCCTTTAGACCCCTTTATTAACGAGTTTTTGAACGACGTGAGGGCAGTGCCGGCCATGCTAGGAGCCAATGGTACCAGGGTCCTTGTTAGCTTCATAGTGCTCTGCCGGAGCTTAGGTGTTGAGCCGACCATGGGAGAATTCCGCCACTTTTATCAAGTCAGCTTCGTCAAAGACAGTTGGCTCCTCGTCATCCGGAGTGCACCCAAGAAGCCAAAACTTCTTCTCCCCATGTCAAGCAAAGTTGTGGGTTGGGACAGTCACGCAATTAGGCTTGAGAGCCGCCAAGGCTGGGAGTTCCAATCTCCTTGCAAGGCTCCAACTTTATCAGGTCCTGTTCAACAGTATGAGTGGACCAAGGCTTTAATCAAGCACCTTGAGAATTTTGCCGAGGTGGGGCTTCTCGACTGGTCGGTGATAGAATCTACCGATCACTACTACGTCCAGGCAGGATTGATGTCGGGGCCGAAGGACGGGGTGGTTCCCCTTGTCACCGTTAAGAGGGGAAGGCGATTTAACGATTGGACAACACACCCTGGCCTCGTATTTCATGAGGATTGTCCGAGGTGCAAGATCCCTCCCCTTGATTAGTATCTGGAGGAAGTAGATGCGGTTGGATGTAAATATTTAACTCTAATACTTTATAATTTTTGCATGTTTATTTCTTTTTCTGCTCGTACTTAACCATCTCGTCCTTGTCTTTGCAGATTTAACCCCCGAGCAAGAGGTCGACTTTGCCATGAAGAGATTAAGTCCTATGGAGCTGGTGAAGTAGAAGAGGAAACAAGTCAAGAAGTCGGGCTTGGTAGAGAGGAGAGAGGAAGCCAATGCTCGCAATCTGGTGCTAAGTGCTCAAGGTGATCAACCCCTTCCAATCAAGCCACACGGGGAGGTGAATGCCGAGGAGGCGGCGTCTGAGGAGCAAGCTAATCTATCAACTGTAGAGGGGCATAGCCTCCATGTTGATGCCGAGGAGGTGGAAGCCGAGAACTCCGACCTCGTCACAAGGAAGTCTGGCTCCAAAAGAGCCCAAGCTGCTAGCATCGAGGAGCCTGCAGCTAAGCGGGCAACCGTTGGTGGGACTTCCAATCCTGAGGCTCCTCCCCTCTTAACCATCCAAAACGCCAAGTCTCAAGCTGATGCCGAGGAGCTTGCTCGGCTCATGGTGGCTAATGTTTCCCGTCTGAAGGTCCTTCCTCTACAAGACAGGAAGAGTCATCTGATGAGGTGGGGCAGAGCTCCTATCCAAAGAGCTATGGATGAGGCTGCTTATGAAGCCTTGGTGAAGGAGAAGCTGAGCAGGGATAACTTGCTCTTCCGCAAAGGACTCATGCTTGCTGAGGTAGTTATCTCGTACTTTCTAACTTAGTTGTTTCAAGGTATTAACACAAATTTATTTTTGCAGTCGGCCAGCATTGCGGCATATGAGAATGTCTTGGCCAATGCACAAGAGAAGCAAGTGACTGATACCAAGGCTGCTCTGAAGACGAGTGAAGCCGAGAGGGCTGCCCTGGTTGAATAGTTGAAGGCCAAGGAGGCCGAGCTGGGGGTGGCCAAAGCCAAGGTAGAGGCCGAAGTGCTGAGGGCAAGTAACGAGAGGGCTAAGGCCGAGGAGCTCCGTACGAAGGCCGAGGGACATCTCCGGCAGACGAAAGCCGAGCAAGCCGAGGCAAGGAAGGCCAAGGCCGAGGTCCAAGTAAGGGCCGAGGAAGCCGAAGCCAAGTGCCTAGGTTACGAGGCTACTCTCGTCACCAGGGAAGAGGCGGTCGTGACCCGCTTCAAGGAGAGCCAAGCTTTCCAAGACACCGTGGATGAGAAGACGGCGACAATGTTCGAGGACGGGTACCTTCACTTGGCCCGTCGTCTGATAGCCGATCCTTCCACAGGCTTGGATTTAAACAAGATAGCTCTGCTGATCTGTCGGGATCCGTATGACCAAGCGGCTAGAGCTCTTCAACCTTCGATCCCCTTCTCTCAGTACAACTTGAATGTGATGGCTGAGATGGACGCCCAAGCAGGTCGTGAAGTGTGGACGCCCCCGACTACCGTTCCCAGCAACCTTCAGTCCTTGGTGGCGGCCATCCAAGACGCAGGGGCCGAGGATGTAAATGCCGAGGACGCCGGGGGTCAAGTCGATCAGACTACTCTTCCTCCCCCCGGTACTATCACGGAGGAATGGCTTGAGGGGCCTTTTAATGATGGCCAACAGACTTAGGATAGGATTTTTCTTTCCTTTTTTGCCTTTTGTAATAGATGGTAGGATTTGTACTTTTCTTTGCACATCAATGAAAAAATCCTTTTGTCTTAATTTATATTATTTCAATGAATTGTTTGTGTTTTCGTATGCTAGGCATAGGCACCAGATTTGTAAAGGTGGGATCCGAGGAGGGTCCCCCGTTCCCTGATTGTTGAACAAGTGATTAGGCCGAGGAAGGACTCCTCGGCTTTGACTGTACTTTAAGTCGTATAGGCTGAGGAAGGACTCCTCGGCTTTGACTGTTGGGTGATTTCTTCTTTTTCGTCTCCTTATGCCGAGGAAGATGACTCGTGCACAGGTTTCAGACGTGATGCCTTCTAGTCGTAGTGACAAGGTGTTTCCTTGTCTTAACGTGAGGCGAGTCATCAGGCCAAGGAAGAATCCTTGGTCTTGACTGTGATAGTTGTAATCCTGGAATCAAGGCGGACCCTTGTCAGGATGTGAGGCCCTTAGGCCGAGGAGGACCCTCGGTCTTGGCTGTTAGGAACCTGTAGTCGTTGAGTCAAGGCGAACCCTTGTCAAGACATAAGGTGTATGTTTTGAAGAGTCGGGAATAAGATCCTCGTCTTCAGGTGTTTGTGTGAGGAGTTGATAGTTGCTTTGCATGTTAGAAGAAACTGCTTTCGTAAAACTGAAACTTGATTACATCAAACTGCAATCGTATCAACTAAAAAGTAAAAGACAGAAAACAAGAAACTAATCTACTGCAAAATAAACTAGACTAGTGATAATATTTCCTAAGATTGTCGGAATGCCATGGGTGCTTGAGCTCCTTCCCTTCTTTGGTCTTTAATCTGTAAGTCCCTTCTCGAATGACTTGAGTGATGATATAGGGACCTTCCCAATTTGGGGAGAGCTTGTTTTGTTCTGCCTTCCGACCAGTCGCCTCGATTTTTCTAAGTACCCAATCGCCTACTTGGAATACTCTTCTGATGACCCTCTTGTCATGATATGCCTTGGTCCTTTGCTTGTAATTTTCCATCCTCATCTGCGCAGCTAGTCGTTTCTCATCTATCAGGTCTAGGTCCAGGAGTCTGTTAACCTTGTTGACTTGCTCATCATAATGGGAGTTTCTCACCGTAGGGATGGCCATTTCAGCTGGTGCCATAGCCTCAGAACCGAAGGTTAGTGCGAATGGGGTTTCCCCGATTGGGCCCCGGGTGGTTGTGCGAACAGCCCATAACGCTAGGGGAAGTTCGTCCAACCATCTACCCTCGCTTCTGTGAATGTGGTGCCCAAATTTTTGTTGGATTCACGCAAGTTTGAAGACATCCGAGTTATTTGAAAAACGGAGTCGCCACGCCATTTTGATTACCTCAAAACTTTGAAAAAAAGGTTTTTACTTGGGTTCGGAGGTTAAGTTACCCCTTGGGAAGAACGTTTGGCGTTCACCCAAAGTGCCTTGCCGGAGCAAGTCTCCCAAGATTTCAGTAATCGTGCTTGCTTGCGTGCTTTCTTGTGTGCATGTGTTTGAAAATAAGGAGGGGGGAATGTCCCAAGTTGTCTTTCGGACGTACAAACCATTTGTTGGTTGTCGCTCGGGATTCCTTGGAATTTTATGTATTTGGGATTATGATCCCGTCCTCATCTTGTAACTTGTGATCATCGCATTTTAAACCTCGGGACCCTCGGGACTTGCGTGATCGAGAGAATGACTCTCTTTTGGTCAAAGATGAGGTTCTTTAGAAAAGGAGGGTCCTTAGCCCATCAATCCTACGCTTTAAGACAGTCGAGCTCGTATAGAGGCTTCATACTCTTTCTTAAGCGATAATCGGAGATATAGGGTTCAAGGTGTCCCTTTCTAAAGAAATATGGAACCTTTAATGGAAGGAACGATGTAAAGATAGGATCTTTTACACCGGTCCATTCCAAGGTTGGGGGAATGGGGGAAATGCATGATGAAAAATGACACTTTAATGAAAAGATGACATTTTTGGGTTGCAAATGATGCACTTAGTTTAAAGAAATAATCTTTATTGCAAATGATGCATAAAGATTTGATTTTTATGCAAATGATGCATTTTTGTTGAAGAAATTGGCATTCATTATGCAAATGATGCATAAAGATTGCATTTTGAAAAGCATATGATGCTATTTTATGGTAAAGACATGGTCTTTAAAGCAAATGATGCTTGAACAAGGGGTTTTGAATGCAAAGGATGCATTTTTATTGAAAAGATTGAGTTTTTATATGCAAATGATGCATAAAAAATGACATTTTTACTTGAAAATGGGGGTTTTAGGTGCAAAGGATGCACCTTTATGAAAAAGACTACATTTTTATGACAAATGAGGTCTTAATGCATGCAAAAGGGGAAAGGGGTGATAAAGATGTGATCTTTATGAATAAATGCCAAGTCCCAAGCAAGATATATGAATGCAATGAGCAAGTATATCAATTAAAAGCGAGGTTAGGGCGTGCGAGGTTACCAATTGCTTCCTTTGCTTCTTTGGTCGGAGCTAGGAGGAGAGGTTGGTCTTGGATCTTCAAGGAGGAGGGAGGGAGCTTCTTGGCCTTCTTCTTCACCTTCTTGAGCCTTCACCAATATTCTTCACGTCTGGGGAGTGACTGATTGTATTGCTATGGATTGTGTGTATTGTTGTTGTGTGTTGAAATGGGTAGAGGAGGGCTCTATTTATAGGCAGTCTGGATAAGGCTAATGAAGCCGTGCGGTAGAGGCGACGAGCTAATGCAGCCGTGCGGCATTATCCATTGTGACTCAGCATTCTAGAACCATGCAAGGTGGCATTATTCTAGAACCTTCTTCCTAATTAAGAAAAACGTGTTTTCTTAATTAGGAAGGCTCCTTTCAGCCCTAAATTTGATTTGGGACTGTTCCAGAACATTTCCGGAACACTAGGAAGGTCCTGGGAATTACCGGAAACTTACCGAGAATTGCCAGGGAAATTTGACCGGAAGGCATGAGCCAGATTTGGGTACTTACAGAAGCCCCTCGGCAACGTCACTTGCAAGGCGAGTGGGGTTGTCGATAGAAAAGGATCTGATCTGGCGAATGCCGAGACGGATTGGGTGACCAAGGTGGTCGAGTGGCTGAACCTCTGGAAGGCTACCTACGTACCCCGGAGGAATCGAAGCCAGCCGTAGTTCGGAACTTTGGATCCGCTCGGGGGAGGAAGAAGAGAAACTGGTCTCTTGCTTTGGGGAAAAAGAAGAGAAAATGACCTAGGAGGTCAAGCAATTGATCCTTGGGGATATGCTAGGAGTGACCAAGGTGGTCGGATATCGAACTTCTATGAGGGCTGCTTTATCACTAAGGGGTGACAAAGAAACAGGGTGACCAAAGTGGTCGAATGGGCCTGGACCTTTTATAAAAGGCTACCTACGTACCCGGAGGAATCAAGCCTTGATCGTAGTTCAAGCATCACTAGATAGTTAGGAACGATGTCTAGGATTCTTGAGATTTTGACAATTAATGGAGGAATTTGTCACTGATTGAAACTAGAGCTTACGTCACTATCGAGTGGATAGAGGTAGCTAGAGTTTGGTGAACTTGAGCATACGTCTCAATCTCTTTCGAATCAGAGATATGGGTTGCCAAAGCTAGAATGATTTAAGCATACGTCTCAATCTCTTTCGAATCAGAGATATGGGTTGCCAGAGCATACGTCTCAATCTCTTTCGAATCAGAGATATGGGTTGCCAAAGCTAGAATGATTTAAGCATACGTCTCAATCTCTTTCGAATCAGAGATATGGGTTGCCAGAGCATACGTCTCAATCTCTTTCGAATCAGAGATATGGGTTGCCAGAGCATACGTCTCAATCTCTTTCGAATCAGAGATATGGGTTGCCAAAGTTTGAATGATTTAAGCATACGTCACTATTCGGGATAGAGGTAGCTTAAGTTGATAGAAACTTGAGCGTACGTCACTATTCGGGATAGAGGTAGCTTAAGTTGATAGAAACTTAGCATACGTCACTATTCTGGATAGAGGTAGCTTAAGTTGATAGAAACTTGAGCGTACGTCACTATTCGGGATAGAGGTAGCTTAAGTTGATAGAAACTTAGCATACGTCACTATTCGGGATAGAGGTAGTTTAAGTTGATAGAAACTTAGCGTACGTCACTATTCTGGATAGAGGTAGCTTAAGTTGATAGAAACTTAGCATACGTCACTATTCGGGATAGAGGTAGCTTAAGTTGAGAGTTTTGACAATTCGGAGGTTGTCACCTAGCGTTATCCCGTTATAACGGAATTAACGGAGGCGACTGGGAATAGAGCTTGATTGCTAAAGAGATAAGGGATATTTTCTGAAAAAGATGTTATCTTGGTTAAAAGATAACGGAAATTGCATGCCCAAGTGGAAGGTCCAGGGGCAGGATTGTAATTTCTGCTCAGAGCGAATGAAGCCGCCCGGCATGAGATGGAGAAAAAGGAGCCGTACGGCTAGAGACTTGTTTTTTCCAGATTATTTAAAACAGGTTTGAACGGGCATTGGGCATTATTGCCGCCCAAGAACTGCCGAGGAAGAGAGAGAGAAAGGAGAGAATTTCTTCAAAATTCTTCAATTCCCTTTGCTTCTATCGATTGGAATGGATCCGGAGGGCAATCCCATACCGAGGCAAGCAAGAAGGAACATCTCCGCGGCTGCTAGATGGAGGAGGAAGGAGCTCGTTCGGACGGAGAGGAAGTATGACTTCCTTACGCCTCCATCGGAGCTTTACCCGGGGAGAAGGGAGCATAAATCAACGAACCCGCGATCGGTTGGGGTAAGCATTCTTAATTTGCTCAATTCCGATGATTTTGCTTGAATTTTGAATGATTTAGGGCTTGACCCAAATTCTAGGATTTTTCTAGGATTTTTGAATGATTTTTGAATGATTTTGAGATGCATGAACAACCTATGAGGCTAAGAATATGCATGTGCAATTTATTTGATGAAAATTATGAGAATGACTCACTTTTTTCTCGCAAAATGAAGTAAGAATGAGAATTGTCTAAATATGAGACGGAGTTCTTGCCTTGTGCTAGAACTAGGTCAAAATTCTGATTTTCAATGAGAAAACATGATTTTGGAAGATGAAAAGGATTCATGCATGCCATTTTATTTGGAAAATAATGCTTATGTGCAAAGAATCGTGAAAATTGTGATTTTGTGCTTTAGGAAAACAACGTGCTTAAAATGACGTGTTTCAAATGATGAAAGTCACTTTTTGATGCAAATGATGCTAAAAAAACAAACTTTTGTGAATGATTTTCTTTTGAAAACATGTGCACTTTTGTGAATATATGCATGCTTTTGAAAATGACGAATGATTGACACTTCTTTTGTGCTTGTCTACAGGAGAACAAGTCCAGAGGACCATCTGAGATAGCGGTCAGGCTTTGGCAGAGGATGCCGGATTTTGAGAAGAATGGGGTGAACCCCAAGAATTTGGTGAGGGCTACCGGTCTGGATGCGTTTGTGGAGGCCATCGGCACGGGGATTCACATCACCTCAAAGAGCAAGGGCTTGGTCCAGGCTCTTTCTGAGTTTTGGTGGGACTCTACTCATAGTTTCCACCTGAGCTGGGGAGAGCTTACTGTGACTCCTGCCGATTTTACAGCGATTACTGGCCTACAGTTCACCGGGAGGCCCGTGACTTGGAGAGACCACATTACAGCTGAGGAGTTCCAGGCTTTGGTTGGATTTGAGCTGATTCCCAAGGGATTGGGTATGGAGACGCGGAACGTCGAGGTGGCAGTTCAGACTTGCATGCAGAGCTTTGCTGCTAATGATGTGACTGCCCAGCAGCTGGCTAGAGCATTCATATGGTTGATGCTATCAGTCACTATCTTCGCAAATTCTGGTACGCTGGCCATGACTTGCCTTCTCGACTCTCTGGAGGATGTGGATGGGATAGGGACGGTCTCTTGGGGAGAGGCCGGATTGGCGGAGCTCTACTTCTCGCTGGACATGTACAGTCGGAACAAAGCTGCTTCTATGGACTGCTTCTCATTTGCCCTTGAGGTAGTCTCCTTTCTTTTCTCTTTTCTCTTTTCTGTCTTGAGACTTTTATGAGAGAGAGAATGACCTTTTGATGTTTTTGAACATGCAGGCCTGGTTTTGCGAGGTGATCGGGTTCTTTCCTTGGAACCAGCAGAGTGATATCACCATTTTCCCTGCGATGGTTCGCTGGAGGGGAGATGTGAGGGATAGGTTCACGGGGAAGACCCGGATCACTTTCGACTACAAGATGGTGAAGCCTGTGCTCAATAAGGATGGACCAGATGGAGTGGACTTCTACCCTTGGGGCAGGTATCCGGAGATCTTGCTGGGAGATGCCATTGATGTGACGAGGCAGAGGAGGTGGCTCACTGGGCTGACATGTGATGTCATTTACTTGGGGGACCGTTTCTCGAGGAACCATGGTCATGTCCCTCCATTGGACGCCATTACTCCACAAGATCCTCCAGCACGGATGCTGCAGCCCAGGGACTGGCAGGCGAATGAGATTGAGAGGTACCAGGGAGGTATAGCTGCGGAGGAGTATTTTGACATGGAGTACACCCCTACGCCGTGTTTGTGGAGCAGCGCACGAGGACGCCACGTAAGGCGAAGCCGGCGGTCACTCGGGGATATGGGGAGGATGAGCCTACTGACCCGCCTATCCCTCCCGCACACCTCTCATACGTCGTACAGGAGTACCGAGGAGGATGAGGATTCCCGTCCCCGACACGAGGGAGCCCCAATATACCTTGCCGCCCGATAGCACCGTGAGTATACTCTTAGGGTCTTATTCCCTTTTTAGCTTTCGATTTTCGCTTTTTGCAATTTTACGAGATTTTCTTTTCTTTTCTCGGGTTCCGGCTCGCACATATGACAAGTTGGTCGAGCGCGAGAAACAGGGGCTGGAAGACGTGTGCCGATCCTTAGTCAAGAAGCCGGCCTGCGCTTCTAAAGCGTCAACAAGCGTGCAAGAGCCTGTGCGCAAAAGGAGGCATGTCGGGGGCGCAGCATCCTCTTCCTCGGCTTCGGAGTACTCATCCAGTGCCAGGCCTCAGGGGCGAGGTCCTAATGCTGATATCTTGGAGCAGCTGGCGGAGTACGAGCACGACAACATCCCTCTTTCCGATGCGAGCGACCAGGAGGACGTGATGAGAGAGCCTAGCATCTATGAGCTGAGCAGCGATGAGGAGGAAGAAGAATCGGAGGCCTAGGGGGTCTCTAGAGTAGATTTGGAACAAAACAAACAATGAACAATTTTTTATGCACAACTTGTTTATTTTTTGCTTTATTTTGACGCCGATGGGGCGAAGACATTGTATTTATGCTTTATTTGCTTTTCTAATTCATGCTTTTTCAATTTGCATATTATCTGAGCCTTGGGGCGATTTTTTGCTTGGAATCGGGGCTGAAACTGGGCCAAAAATGATTTATAATGGTGTATAAATGCTTGAATGGCTTCTGGATATGTTTTTGTACAGGTTTTGGTTGAAAAAGTGGGGTGAAAACTCCCTTGGGCAGCAACTTTGGTTGCTGCAGAATTTTTTTCTGCAGAGGGCTAATGTAGCCGTGCGGCATGGCCTTGAGGGCAAATGAAGCCGTGCGGCTCACAGTTAACATGCAGCTGGTTATTTTACCGAATAAAAAGCAAGGCTTGGCCATTTCATTTCATTTTCACTCTAGACTTGTCCCAATTGTTCCCAGAGCATATTTTGGACCTAAAAGCACCATCTTTGATCACTTTGCGATGGAGAAGCCCGTCAGATTGCAAAGGGGAAGCGAGACCATTTTCTATCCGGTCTTCAATCTTGGGCGAGACATAACTTCCAAAATCACAAGGGACTGCTTGATTCTTCCTTCAAGATCAAGTCTTTATGGCATTTGAGGGATCTCCCGCCCGATTGGGACCTCGTTGAGAGCCGCAAAGAAAGTTACGGGACGTCCGAGACATGTTTCTTGCTTTTCTTACAACAAAATCGTCCCAACGCATGAAGACTTGAGCCTTGATTGGGGGTCCCGAGACTCGAGGCTATATCTATTCCGCTGATCGGAGACGTGCCGGTGGCGGTAAAGCTTGCATCTTTTCTGGCAGATTCCTTTGGGAGAGGCTGAGAGGATGATGGTAGCCCCTGATAGGATTGACCTTTCGATATCCCGCGGTGTTTGGGTCTTCGGATATGGTGCGACCACCGGTGGCTATGGATGCTTTCATTCTCTGCATTCTCGTTTCACCGCCGAACCGTGGGGATTTGTCACGGTGGTCTCTGGACATGGTCGAGACTGCAGGCTGGGAAGGATATCGTCCCACCGGTTTTGGGGGAGACTTTGCATGGGATCGACGGGATGGCTCGGGAGACCATTTCATGAGGTCCGGGAGTCCGGCTATGTTGACTTTACGGTCAGCAGAGAGGCTCGGGGCTTTGCACCGGGGCTTTCGACTCGATGTGCCCTTGGGTGATTTCTCGGAGAGGTGCACCTAGGCAAAGGAGGAACAGGGTAGCCTGGGAGGCGATGATGGCTAGGCTATCCACTTCGGACATACGTTGGTGGATACCACACTTTGGAGGTTGCGGACTCAGAGGATATTTCGAGGAGTCCTATGTTGTGAGGGTTCCGTGATTCCGCCGGTCATCCTTCTACATACCCCGCTTGGTATCCGGGCGCTTGGGGCTTTACAGAGCCATTGAGTGAACTGGAGGACATCCGGATCATGGAGGTAGTGTCATTGGACATGAGGGATCCAGCCCGGCTTCTCTTTCTTCTCGAGAGGCTTGGACACATCTGCTTTCCCACCCAGGGCTATCTTCAGGAGCAGAAGAGCACCATGCTTGACCACCGTCTACTTGACCGGTACGAGAGGGAGATGGGAGCGACTCAGGTCATCTTGGAGGAGAGACGTCGAGCTTTATTGGGAGCTGACCACGACTCGAGTAGGACTCTGAGGGAGACCGAGGCTAAGGCGAGTTGCCATAACCAGTCAGGTGACCTGGTCAGGGATATGGAGGCTCGGAGGGAGGAGGTGCGGACTCGTGCTCGGATAGAGAGAGCACTTATTGACACGGGTTTGGTGGAGGCTCCAGTGAGGATATCGGAGGTCGGAATGAGGGATACCGACATCATAGGCAAAAAGAGGAAGAAGACTCGACGGGGCCGAGGAAAAGGGAAGAAGACTAAAGAAGACTCAGCGAATGACGACTGACAAGTCTTTTCTCAAGATCCTCTTATTGCCATTTTGCAAACACATTAGTTTATTTAGGCATTTTATTGTATTTTAGATCTTTGTGGCAGGCTAGCAGAGTCAAGGGGTAGACCGTGCTTGAACTCATCAAGAAATTTTTGACTTGTAATGAACAAGAAATATTATTTTAGAAATTAATCAAGAAACATTTCATGGAAATTCAAATGTCTTTTTTTTTTATTGATCAGGACACATTTCATGGAAACTTAGTCATCCTTTTTATTGTTTAGACCGAACCATATATGGCTGCCTACGTTCCCCTTTTACAAGAAAGGCTAAGTGGGCTCGAGGGCTCTACGTAGGGGTTCATTCTGGTGAACTAATTTTTTTCATGTGCAGCCCGTTTTTTGCCTAGGACCGCCCTTTTTGGGGTTTTCGGCCCTAAATTTAGCCGGGCATTACTCTTTTTGCACCTTTAAGTATTTT
Organism: Adenophora triphylla var. japonica; assembly: GCA_022495995.1. Classification (NCBI taxonomy): domain Eukaryota; kingdom Viridiplantae; phylum Streptophyta; class Magnoliopsida; order Asterales; family Campanulaceae; genus Adenophora; species Adenophora triphylla. Next base: position 120,670 of record JAFEMH010006431.1, read on the forward strand.
TTTCTTTTTTTTTATGTGCAACCCCGTCTTTTTGCCTAGACCGCCCTTTTTGCAGGGTTTTCGGCTACTGGGTCTAAAGATTACTCTTTTTGCACTTTTTTTTTTCTTTTTTTATTAGAGCATAGTATCTTCTCGGAGTCTCTATCACCGTTCATTTGGGTGGAGCTGAAAGGGACACAGTTGCCATCCAAGCTCTGCAAGCTTCATTGCTCCTCCTAGGAGCGGTATCTTTCGCACCTCACATAAGGAGCCGATCCCAAACGGGTTCCCATTTTCCTGTGGGGTTGTCTACGGTAGGGGCTTTTACTTTCAAGCACTAAGTCACCTTCTTTTCGATGTCTACGGCCTTGACTTTTTATGGCAAACGCTCCGCCACTTCGCCTCTGTAGGCTCCGGGTGTGTTCCATGGCTTCTTAGCCTTCTCTGCGTCAAGGAATCAGCGCGTGGCTAACTCACTCATGCCGGCCGCGCAACCATTCCACTTCGTTGACACTTGCTTTTCCAGGAGGACCCTTAATGACGGGATTTCCAACTCCACTTACTGGTAACACGGCTTCCATCCCCGTAAGAGATTAGGGCAAAAGGAGTTTCTCCTGTAGCCGTACATTCCGAAAGCCACTCAGTAGCCCCGCAGTGCTTTAGGTGCAAGCTTTTCGGGCCAATCACGACCTCACGGGTGGCCATCTTCCAGATGATCCGCTCGAGTGTCTTATTAGCAGCCAGGTTCCACAAACTCCATTGGCTCAGTGCGAGGTCCGTACCGGGGTACGCACTCTGTGGCGCAGTAACTCGGAATTCTCGATGATAGCCTATCGCAGCCTTCCTTTGAAGTGTGATCCATTATCGAGAAATGATCTGCGTTGGGCACCCATATCGCACATTATGTTTTCTTTGATGAACCGGGCCACTCTTTCTCGGAAGTGAGGACCTTGTAGAGACTTGGCCTCTACCCACTTGGTGAAGTAGTCGATGGCTACCAACTAGCGAACTCGTGTCCATTGCTTCCGTCGGGGCTATTTTCCCTATCACGTCCAATGCCCTGAAAGTTGCAAACGCGCCAAGGAGTCATCATGCGGCACAGATGTGTCATGAGGTGGGAGATGGTTGAGGTTGGCAAACCGCCGGCACTTGTCGCAGGGCTTCGGATGCAGTGCTTTGAATGCGAGCCTCCGTCTCCATGGAGATCCAAGTAGTAACCCATTCCGAGGATCACTTGCATCAAAGTGGTCTTGGCATTCATGTGAGGGACTCGCAAGGACCATTGTGGACTTTGGCCATCAACTCTCCGGCACTTTCTTGAGTGACACATAAGAGGAGTGGTCCTTGATATGCGTTAGGCTGTGTACAGGTTGCCTCCTAGGGCATGACATATGGGAGGCCAACTGCTTTTCAGGACTCGCAAGACTTTTGGCTCGACACCTTCTTTTTGGTCTACCTTCTTCGTCTTGAAAGCCGACTCTTGCCGTCTTTGAGGAATTGGTAAATGATTGTACCAAGGTTCCTTTTATGGGCTCGGGTCCTGTGTCCACTTCACAACGGAAAGGCCGGGGCTTCTCTTCTACCACATTTCTCAAGGGCTTCCTATGGCTTTCTCCTCCTCGGGGATCTCTGACCAATGAGGCTAGAAAGTAGCTAGGGCATCCGCAGATACGATGCTCTTTTCCCCCTCGGCGGAAGCTAGTGGAAAGTCACTTCTACTTGGCTGAACCGTCCCAAATCCAACTCCTCCATATGGGCATGATACTGCGTTGCGAGATTAGGGGTCCACGAGCCTTCCACTTGTTGGAGACTTGGTTGATGATCGGAGGCCGAGTCTCCGTAAACTTCGAGCTCCTTGACATTTTCTTTTCTAAGAGCAGCCTTCGAACCAGCAATGCGGGCTTCATACTCGGTGACATTGTTAGAGTGGCAGTAAAAGTTCAACTCTGAGGATAGAGCTATGGGGGTATGCTCACTTCTTTCGGATCGACTCAATAGACATTCCTACACCATTTCCTCTTTTTGTTAGCCGGCTCGTCAAAGAACACAGCTGCCCATTCTATTCTCGAGGCTTCAACTGCAAAGATCCCTTCGTGCCTGGGAATTGGGGTTCAAGCCCTCCGCTCTTCATTATCGGGGAAGTTCCGCGGGTGATCTGCAATGCTTCGACCCTTGATGGCCTTTCTGGTCACATAGTTGATGTCGTATTCTGCCAAGAAGAAGGACCGCTTCGCTAAACGCATCGAGAAGGGAAGGCTTGTCAAATGATGTACTTGATGGGGTCCATTTTCGAGACCAAATTCACAGAGGCGGGCTCTGCATAATAATGCTTCAATTTGCCGACTACCTGCAGGCCCGGTACCCCGCATGTGTCTCTTCACATGCTGAGTAATTGGAGCTCACTCCCGTAGCTTCCTACGACAAAGTAAACTGGCGTTTCTACCCGAGAGTCTTTCTTTTCCTGAGCAAGCATAGCCCCAACTGCCGTGTCTCGTGATAGCGAGATAGAGCAGAAGAGGCTTCCTGTCTATGTGGGGGGCATAGTACCGGGGATGTACTAAGTATGCCTTGTATCTCGGTCAAAGGCATCTTGGCATTCTTCGGTCCATTCTCGTGTCCACATTCTTCTTCACTGAGCTTGAAAGATGGGCCTCGCACTTTATAGTGGTCAGCGACCTGGAGCTTGACGGGAAACAGCTGATGTAATCCGCAAATCTTACCCATGAAGTCTCTTGACTTCTCGTCTGGGTTCTAGGTGGCCTCATATCCATGATGGCTTTGATCTTTCGGGGTCAACTTCTATACCTCGCTTCTCGCTGACCATATACCCAAGCACTTTTCCCCTTGTCACTCCGAAGGTGCATTTTGGCAGGAGGCATTTAGTCTCACTGGGAATGTCTGTCTCAACCTCTCAAAGAATTTTCTCGTAGGTCAACAAAGTGCCGCCCACCCTCTCCTTTGGAGTGGATTATCATATCATCTACGTGAGACCCTCAATCTCCTTGTGGATCATGTCATGAAAAAGCGCGGTCGCCGCCTCTTCGTAATCAGCCCCGGCATTTCTTGAGCCCGAATGGCATTACCAGATAACAAGAGGTTCCCCATGGTGTGGTGAAGGCCGTCTTTTCTTGGTGCTCTTCCTCGGCCATCTTGATCCGGCTGTAGCGCTCGCAAACCATCAACGAAGGATTTGACTTCTCGTAGTTTGCAAAGCTTGGAGTCCGACCAGGATGTCTATGTTTGGCAGACAGGGTAGTTGTCTTTGGGCCGGCCTTGTTCAGCATCTCGGAAATCCACACAAGCCAGTTGCACCTTCCCATTGGCCCTTGGTTACGGTCACGATGTTGGACAACCATGTCGGGTCTTCAATGACTCTGATGAACCCTACCCAAGCAAAGAGCTTCTCAATTTCTTCTTTGTACCCGTAGAGACCATTCCGGCTTAATCTTTCT